>ML677374.1:17685141-17703928 GCA_007922305.1 Dermatemys mawii
CTATACACACCCACACACACCCTGCTCCCAGGGAGATTCCCTACACACACCCACACACACCCTCCTCCCAGGGAGATTCCCTATACACACCCACACACACCCTGCTCCCAGGGAGATTCCCTATACACACCCACACACACCCTGCTCCCAGGGAGATTCCCTACACACACCCACACACACCCTGCTCCCAGGGAGATTCCCTACACATACCCACACACACCCTCCTCCCAGGGAGATTCCCTACACACACCCACACACACCCTGCTCCCAGGGAGATTCCCTACACACACACACACACACACACACACACACACACACACACACACACACACATTTTCCCCAACTCCAGACTCCCCTCTTTACTCTCTAGTCCTGCCCTTCCCCCTCTCACCCAGCTGAGCTCATTCCCTCTCTGCAAACCTGGTGCAGTCCTCAGCTCAGGGTAAGAGATTTAACCCTTGGCCTCCCACTTTAAGGTGGAAACTACAGTCTATGCCCCAGGACTATTCTTGTTTCTTGCATGTACGTAATGGGCCGCTGAGAGTAGGGCAGGCAAGGGCGGATACTCTGGATGTAGATGTGTGTGAGGGATAGATCTGAGCTGTGAACTGCAAACAGGGCCCGATTTTCCCCACTCTCTGAGCTGGCAGGGTTTGCTCCAGAGCCTCTCCTAGTGAGACAGGCAGGCCTAGTGGTTAGATTATGTTTCTGGGCCTGGAGAGCCTTCCAGTCCGGAATTACATTAAGGAAAACCCAGGGTGTTTTTCTACAAAACATTTTATTTTCCCAAATCATTGCTCTCCCCAATCCCTGGTCATCACCTCATATTACAGCACAAAGAACTCAACCCATTGAACCCCGTGGGGTGTTTTTGTATCAGTTGCTGCGATGCCCGGGGAGTCATGTAACCCACCTGCATGCATGCCATAAATAACCTAATTAGCAATACTAAAAACATCATCCCAACTGTACGTCTTAAATAGCTTCACATGATACTTTAAAAGTCCAGCGTCGGTCAGTTCTTTGAAAAGTGGGTTGGTAGCAGCGTCCTGGCTTGTGCTGGCGGGAGAGAGGTGAGGTCCTTCCGGTGCCCTTTGAACTCTGTCCTCAACATTTGGGGTCAGGAATCACCTGTTTGCCCCAGGTGACAGCACCTCACACAATGGGGCTGCGAAGTGCTACCATAATACATATAATAAATAGGAATAATTCTCTGTCCTCCGCTCTGCTCAGTTCTGATCCAGGTGGGTCACATAGGCTTGGACCCAGGACTTGCTGGGGTTGGCACAGATGGCCCGGCCTTTCTTCGTAATAAACCTGTGGGACAGGAAGGAGACGGGTTCGAGTGAGGGAAACGTTATGTCCCTCCCCCACCCTTCTGGGTCGCCCCACCCTTCCAGATCCCTGTACAGCCCATCAGTTCTGTCCTTGCACTGAAGGATCCTCCATCAGGACTTGATGCTGATTCGGGCCTGCCCCTCCTCCCATTCGGCTGCCTGTTCTACATATTAAAGCGCCTCTGTGGTCTGCCCTCCCCCAGTTTCACTTCCCACCTTGCCCCCATTACCCTCAAGGTGAGCAGATCCCACCTCAGGACCCTAGCGGAGCCATGAGGGAACCCCGTCTAGATGGCCTCTTCGCCAGGCTGGGAATACTTGGCTCTCACAGTGCTGGTGCAGTGGGCTCTCTAGTCACCAACCTCAGGCCTTTGACACCTGGATTTGCCTCATGCTAGCAGCCATGACACCCAGGATACGTCTAGACTGGAATAAAAGACCCACAGCTGGTCCAGGTCACCTGACTCGGGCTCTGTTTGTGGAGCTGAACATTGCCGTGTAGACATTCAGGCTTGGGCTGGATCCCAGGCTCGGGGATCCTGCCGCCTTGCAGAATCCCCAAATGTCTCCCCCGCAATTTTACAGCCCCACCGCTGAGTCCCGCAAACCCAAGTCAGCTGCCATGGGCCGGCTGCGGGTGTTTAACTGCCGTGTAGATGTAGAGCAGGGATTCTCAGACTGAATTGGAACCTCCTTCTGACAACAAAAATTACTACACAATCCGGCGGGGACCGAAGCCTGAGACCACCCGAGTCCCACCAAAGCTAAAGCCTGATCCCCTCTGCCCTGGCGGGGAAAGGAGGAGCTGTAATCTAACCCTGCCTCCCAGGGTTGAAGCCCTTGGACTTCAGCCCTGGGTAGCGACACTCGTGCTTTGGCCCCGGGCCCCAGCAAATCTAAGCCACCCTGGCCACCCCATTAAAACAGGATTACGACCCACTTTGGGGTCCCGACCCACAGTCTGAGAACAGCTGACGTAGAGCAAACTATCCCATTGCAGTGCATGAACACACTGGAATGGTTGCAACATGAGCTGTCTCTGCACATATGCTCACTGCCTGTCTCCGGCGTCAGGAGTTTGCACTTACACGATAGCGGGTAAGGAGCACTTGCTGCTGGTGTCATAGTAATCCACCACTATGCTGTGCGGGATCTGGCGGGCCGTGTGGGAGAAGCAGCAGGAGATGGGCATGTCCGATCCCACTGAAAGATGGAAAGAGACAGCGTGAGTGTGCCTTGAATTCCATGCAAGATGAAATAACACACGTTATCAGGGAAAGGGTTCCTCCCCCGCCCCCCATCCAGAGAGCAATAAAGAGGTTTCCTTCAGACATGGACGATTTCAGAGAGAGAAGCTGGACTCACGTGGGGCAGAGGCGGCCAGGGAGCAGAAGGCAGCGCTGGTGAGAACGGCGAGGGCAGCCACGGAGATCTTCATGTTGCTGAGGAGAGAGGCTGAGCGGAGCAGGACCAGGGACTACTGCACGCACCCGCTGGAACACTGAGCAGCTTTTATAGGGAATTCCAGAGGCAGAGAGACAAAGGGAAGCAGAGTGGAATTTCCAGAGCGGACGTCCCAGTGTGAACTATGCAGATGGGAGTACAGGGAACTTGCAGCCAAACCTCAGGAATTAATAACAAGTGAGCGGGCCAAGCTCTTACTCAGCACGTTGAATTTCATACCATCAGGCTGCAAGGAAAACTGAAGGGTGCCGGTAAGTCACGTGGCGTTGGTGGGGAGGGATTTATCCACTGGGACAAAGAGAGGGACTTTTCCCTGGCCATGCAAGTTGTGCAAGTCTGGAAAAATAGGAGGCATATGGGATATACTCACGAGCCAGGCCCTCATATGAATAAGAGATTAAGAGCGGGTGGGGGAAGAGGTACCGTAGGAGCTATTACATTGGTGCTGTGCCATCTGCAGACCCCTCTGCCCCAGGACGATCCTGCCAGAGCTGGCGTCTCAGGATTGAGGGTCACTTTGCCGAGCTTCCTGAACACAGCCGTGGATGGGGGTTTAGTCTTGACACGACGCTCGGCGGCCTTGCTTTGGTTCAGTGCCCTTTAGTCCCTGGAGGCAGGCAAGGAAGATTTTAGCTCTGGAGGTCCCCAGGTCGGCCCTCGGTGTGGGGAAGATGGCAGCTGTCACACAGGTGAGAAAGGTTAAATGGTAAAGGTTAATACCCTAGGAGGGAGAGACAGATTCACCACCTCTCACCCCCCACACACCCACACCCTTTGGTATCCATTCCAATGGGTGTTCATTCCAGCCAAGAAGAAACTGGTGACTCAGGCTTTGTGGGTTACAGCTACTGCGGATGATATATTAGAAATACTGGACGATAGTCTGATCTGATAGAGCAATTCCTGTGTTCCTAATATATCAATCAGATCAGTCCAATCTCCTGTCTTCAACAGTGGCCAGTACCAGCTGCTTCAGAAGGTGCAAGAAGCCCACAGTGGAAGGTAAGGGGATAGTCTGCCCCCAGCTACAGATTGGTTTGTGCCTTGAAGCAGGAGGGGTTAGATCCCCTCCAAACTCCTGGACTCCAAGGCCCAAAGGGACCGTTGTGATCATCTGGTCTGATCTCCTGCATAGCACAGGCCAGAGACCTGCTCCTAAGTAATTCCTGGAGCAGAGTGTATAGAAAATCGTCCCATTGGTTTAAAAATTGTCGGTGACGGAGAATCTACCACAGCCCTTGATCAACTGTTCTAATGATTAATTACTCTCACCATTAACATTTACACCTTAATTCCAATTGGAATATGTCTAGCTTCAACTTCCAGTCATTGGACGTCTCTTTAATGGATTGAAGAGCCATTATTAAATATTGGTTCCCCAGGTAGGTACTTACAGACTGTGATCAGGTCACCCCTTCACCTTCTCTTTTTGTTAAAGTGAAGAGATTGAACTCCTTGAGTCTCTCACTTTAAGGCAGGTTTTCTAAGCCTTTAATTGTTCTCATGGCTCTTCTCTGATCCCTCTCCAATTTATCAGCATCCTTCTTGAATTGTGGGCACCAGAACTGGGCACCGTACGCCAGCAAGGGTCACGCTAGTGCCGAATGCAGAAGTGAGACAACCTTTCTACCGATGCTTGAGAGTCCCCTGTTTATGCCTCTCAGGATCACATTAGCTCTTTTGGCCACATCACACAGGACACTCACATTCTGCTGATTATCTGCCATGACCTCCAAAGCTTTTTCAGAGTCACTGCAATCCAGGACAGAGTCTCTGACCCTGTAAGGATGCTCTGCATTCTTGGTTCCTAGATGTGCACATTTACATTTGTTATATTAAAACACGCATTGTTTGCCTAAACCCAATTTAGCAAGCGATCCAGATCACTCTGAATCAGTGATATGTCTTCTTCATTATTTACCACTCCCCTAATTTTTGTGTCATCTGCAAACTTTCAGTGATGATTTTATGTTTTCCTCTAGGTCACTGATAAAAATGTTATATAGCACAGGGCCAAGAACTGCTCCCTGCGGGGGCTCATTGAAAAGAGGCCTGTTTGACACTTTCATTTTGAGCACTATCGGTTAGCCAGTTTTTATTCCATTGAATGTGTGGCATGTTAATTTTATATTCTAGCTTTTTTAATCAAAATGTCGTGCAGTACCAAGTCAAATGCCTTACAGAAGGCTAAGTATATTATGGCAACACTCTTACCTTTATCTACCAAATTTCTAATCACATCAAAAAAGCTATCAAGTTACTTTGACAGCATCTATTTTCCATAAATTCATGTTAATTTGCATTACTTACATTACCCTCCTTTAGTTGTTTATTAGCTGAGTCCCAAATCAGCTGCTCTGTTATCTTGCCTGGGATCAATGTCAGGCTGACAGGCCTACAATTAACCAAGTCATCCTAGTATCAGAGGGGTAGCCGTGTTAGTGTGGATCTGCAAAAGCAACAAAGAGTCTTATAGCACCTTATAGACTAACAGATCTTAGGGATCATAAGCTTTCATGGGCTAAGACCCACAAGTCATCCTGTTCATAGAGGATCTGGAACAATTTTTATAGTGGGGTTGCTAAGAGCCATTGAACCAAACTGTATATCCTGTATATAATGGAAATCACCCCGCAGTATCCCCAGTTCCAGCATCTATTCCTGAATATGATTTTTTAAAATTGGCAAACATTAGCTTTCTTCCAGTCATCTGGACCTTCCCCAGTGCTTCAAGACTTACTGAAAAGCAACATTAATGGTCCAATGATCTCCTCGGCCAGCTCTTTTATGATTCTTGAATGAAAGTTATCCAGATCTGCTGATTTAAAAATGTCTGACTTTTGTTTGTTTGCTTCCTATGTATTTTTATAACTCCAGATATTGGTGTTTGGCATCATGTTCCTTGATGGTAGCTGCAATCTACAAGCCATACTCCAAGGAGCTAGAAGAAAAAAGATCAAGTTCAATCTGGACAAAGACTATGTTAGACCAATCGAAACAAAGGATTTTGATCACGCCCCCTTGGCTAACAATATAAAGCTCAACTCTGCGAAAGGAGCAGCAGTTGCTGAAATTAGGTCACTAAAGAATGATGCTGAGCTGGAGACATCATCAGGACGGGGATTTGTCTTGCCAGGTTTATACCATGACTTGCAGAAGTCTTGACACGACTAAAAGTTGGCCTAAAGAAAGACTTAGTGTTCCACTGGGATGCCCAGTGAGATTCTGTCTTCACCAGTGTGAACCATCTCATCTCCAGTGCAAGCTCGTTTGCACACTATGGTATAAAATGAAGAGGTGAATGCATCTAAATGAGGACTTGGGAATTCCTTACATCCAAGGAAATAAATTTTGCAGCTCAAACAGCAGAGCTCTCTGCCCATTGTCCAGCTATGGGTTATACTTACAGCCCATATGTGCATGGGAGAAACCTGACCTCTTTGCAGACAGCCATAACAAAACTCCTTGCTGGAGCACCACCAAGGCTGCAAAGAAAGAAGTTGTGGCTGCACACATACAGTACGGTGGTTAAACACAAGCGAGATGACAGTTTTATTCAACAGGAGCCTTACAATGCCTTCGACCACAGGGTATGGCCCAAGGAGAAACCAGAAAATGGTGGCAATCCTTACATTGTGCTATCCATGTTAACTATGTTGTAAAACAGCTTGAATAATGTAATTCAACCCTGAACAACCAAGTTTTGGAATATTCAGTAGAGGAGGGGGAAATGCAATCCATATTACAAGTGAATTTGACCTGATTTCTTTTTCTTTCCTTTCAGAAAGGATGTGACATTATAAGTGATATTGCAGATGGTTTTGCCTAATTGTATGTATCAGCATAAAACAGTTAGCGCTTGGAGAAATGCTGATTGTCAACTACGGTGCAGTTCTCTTTAGAATCGGAGCATATCACCAGTAAAGTTGGTACCCTTCCTGTGTCCCTCTGAGACCTGGTCTGCCCTTAAAAATTAGATCAACTAAGCTACGTTGCTCAGGGCTGTGAAAAATTTCGCACCCTGAGTGCCATAGTTAGGTCAACCTAACCCCTAGTGTAGACACAGCTAGGTGGATAGAAAATTCTTCTGTCAACATGTTACCACCTCTCAGAGAGATAGATTAACTACACTGGCAGAACAAAGCCTTCAGCTGATGTAGGAAGCGTCTACACTGCAGTGCTACAGAGGCGTAGTTGCAGTGCTACAACTGGACCACTGTAGTGCTTGTAGCATAGACATAGTGAGCCTCAAAATCATTCTCCTGGGTGTAGCAGTTTCTCTGGCCCAGTGTTGGCTCAAGTGTAATTGTGATACACTATATTCTCCGGATCCTTTTCAGCAGTGCTACCACCTACCCACTTAGTCCCTGTTTTTCACCCGTGCATTTGCTTTTTTCCTTCCGAAGTGGAGCACTTTGCATTTGCCTTTACTGAATTTCATTTTGTTCGATTGAAGAGCTGCTCTGACATTGTCAAGGTTGTTTTGAATTCTAATCCTGTCCTTGCAATCTTCTCCCCATGTAGGTACTTATATCCGATGATCAAGTCTCTTCTTAATCTTCTTTTATTCCTGGGTTGAAGGGGCACTTTATAACTTTACAACTGAGGCAGGGATGTTTGGGGGGATGGGAGAAGAGAAAGGAAAAGTGAGAAATTATTTAAAAGGGCAAGTGTGTATTGAGGGTGTGGACAAATTGGAGAGAGTCCAGTGGAGGGTAACAAAAATGATCAGGGGGCTGGGACACATGACTTATGAGGAGAGGCTGCGGGAACTGGGCTTCTTTAGTCTGCAAAAGAGAAGAATGAGGGGGGATTTGATAGCAGCTTTCAACTACCTGAAAGGGGGTTCCAAAGAGGATGGAGCTCGGCTGTTCTCAGTGACACGTTCTTGGCTGTTACCAGATGACAGAACAAGGAGTAATGGTCTCAAGTTGCAGTGCGGGAGGTTTAGGTTGGATATTAGGAAACACTATTTCCCTAGGAGGGTGGTGAAGCACTGGAACGGGTTCCCTAGGGAGGTGGTGGAATCTCCATCCTTAGAGGTTTTTAAGGCCCAGCCTGACAAAGCCCTGGCTGGGATGATTTAGTTGGGGTTGGTCCTGCTTTGAGCAGGGGGTTGAACTAGAACCTCCTGAGGTCCCTTCCAACCCTAATATTCTATGATTCTATCAGGATTTAATGGGGGGGATTGAGTGTCAGTCCCTTAAAATAGGGTGCATTGTGGTATTATTGGTTGTGTCACAGGAATGTTTAGATGGCAGGGAGGGGAAGAGGTGTCTCCTGGAGGGACGGATTGTGTCTTTTGCTCTTTACACACAAATAATGCAAAAAAACCACACCGGCATCCTTGTGTTCCAAATAGCCACCAAACACATCAGGCCAAGCTACATGTACTTGGCTGCTCTGGCTGGCTTAGGGCAGCTTCTAAACATAGAGCACAGTGAACATAAGAAAGGCCGTACTGGGTCAGACCAAAGGTCCATCCAGCCCAGTATCCTGTCTACCGACAGTGGTCAATGTCAGGTGCCCCAGAGCGAGTGAACCTAACAGGTAATGATCAAGTGATCTCTCTCCTGCCATTCATCACCCCCCTCTGACAAACAGAGTCTAGGGACACCATTCCTTACCCAGCCTGGCTAATGGCCACTAATGGACTTAACCTCCATGAATTTATCCAGTTCTCTTTTAAACCCTGTTATAGTCCTAGCCTTCACAGCCTCCTCAGGCAAGGAGTTCCACAGGTTGACTGTGTGCTGTGTGCACTATTACAGGGCTCACATGCTATTTAAGGGGATATTACCCTATTCCTCTGCACTACAGCAAGGCTTAGAGATTTGTTCCCATAAGTTTTCTCTCCTTCCTTATGACCCCACCCAGGACTGGGTCTAGGGGTGGGTAAACAGGCTAGTCACCCAGGTGGGCACCTTACCACGGGGCAAGGGACTCCTGTTGTTCTGCTGTGATTGGTCAGACATTTATGCTTCACTTGGCCAGTAGTGGACTTGGTTGGTTGGTTTTTTAGCGCCGTTCCTGTCCCCAGCTAATGGACATGGACTAGCTAGCTTGGCCACAGTGATGGGAAAGGGCTCGGGTTATGCAAGGCTCAGAGGTCAAGGGACATGCTCTGTGAGATGAGTGGCAGCCCTGTGGTCTATCCTGAACCAGGGGTTTGAGGCGGGTTAATGCTGGGAAGCTCCAGCTGTTTCTCACTTTGTCAGATTGCAACTCAAGGGCTCCTCTCCGGAACCGAGGGCCTTGTCAGAACGTCTCACAGCTGAGCAGGATGTGGTGAGGAATGCCTGCAATACACGGGGCCCTCTGGTTCCCTGGGCCCTTTCCAGGGTGTGAGAGAGCAGGAAACGCAGGTTCACACCTGACGAAGGCAGAGTCTGCCGTTGGCTGGAGCTTCCTGCTAAGCAATGGTCTGGCGCCCATGCTGACCCCTGCGGTATCCCAGGGCCTTTGCTATCACTGACCAGGAGGTGCTGTGATCTCTCTGCAGAGCCTGGTGGCTGGGATCACCAGGGTCACCCCGAGAAGCCCCATTCTTCACCCTGCAAGATCCCAGAGGGGACGGGGTTGCGGCATTGCAGGGCCTCCAGCCCGGTGCATGCTGAGCGGGAGAGTGTGAGCCCTCCAGGCTGCAACACCCTTGGGATGTGCAGGGCAGGCAGCTCTCGGTGCCTTTCCCTTGATGCCCGGGCGGCGGGGCCCCTCTACTTCCCCAGTGTCTGGTGCAGACAGAGCTGAAGGGGATGCTTACGGCTCAGTGTGGACAGCGAGCCCTTTGAGGGGAGTAAAACATTCAGGGGAGCCACGGCTGAGGGCTGGAGTCAGGCACAGGGCGGGCTGGGCTCCGCCCGCTTCAGAGAGAACAACAACAGCGAAGCAGCTTGACCAGAGATGGGAAACGTGTCCCAGACTGAACCAAACTAGCCCCCACTGGCCTGGCTCTGCCCTCAGGTGTCTGCCTCCATGCAGCACTCTCAGCACTGCAGGAGACTCGCCCTGCCCAAGGCTCCCCTGACTCACGGGGGGTGGGATAGCTCAGTGGTTTGGGCATTGGCCTGCTAACCCCAGGGTTGTGAGCTCAATCCTTGAAGGGGCCTTTTAGGGGTATGGGGCAAAAATCAGTTGGATGGTTTAATTGGGGATTGGTCCTGCTTTGAGCAGGGGGTTGAACTAGAAGATCTCCTGAGTTTCTGTGGTTTCCTGGGCAGGCTCAGTTCTAGCCAGCTGTGCCAAGGTGAAGTTGCAGAGCGAAAGAACGGCCCTGGGATCCCAGGGCTAGCCTGGGACGTGGGGAACCTGGGCTCAGTATCCTGCTCTCCCATATGCTGTCTGTGTGACCTTGGGCAAGTTACTGGGCCTTCCTATGCCTCAGTTGCATTGGGATAATGGCACTGAGCTGCCTCCTGGGGTGGGGTTGGGAGGTGACAATACAGTACCTGGATGAATAGTAGTAGTGGAGTGCTGTGGGATCTGGGGCTGTTGCCAGCTGGTGTGAGCTGACCTTGATTGGGGCACACAAAGGCCATTTAAAACCACCTTTGTCTTTTCCTGAGTAGGACTATGCTGGATCTGAGGGTCAAACCTTATAATAGCATCTCCTCAGCTCTCTGGCCCTCACTAGGACAGAGTGGGTCACAGTCTCCAAGACTGTGGAACAAGACGTTTCCAGGTTGGAAAGTGGCACTAACTCTGCCTGTGATTTTGTGGCTCCTTTACACACCTGGGAGACGTTCTGGAGTCAGGAGAAAACTCCCAGCCTCTCCAGGGTGACTTTGATCCACTTTGAGTCTGGCCGCACCAAAGGCCATACAAGCAAATGTGTCTTCTTCCCTCTCAGAGGCTGGAGGGGGCCAACCCGCATACACGCACGCACACAAACACACCCGCCCAGCTCACATCCTGCTGTGCTTAGCTCATTTGCTCCACGCTTGTTCACGCCCGCACAGCATTATAACACTGTCAGAGTGTTGGCGCGTGGTTTTCACACTCTTCTGCACTTTCTGGAACAGCCACAGTTGTGACGTGCAAAGGCAAAGAAAATCAAGTTGTGTATCCCCCCCCCTCCCCGCCCCATCCCCCATCTCTTTGCTTCTTCGCAATAACTAGAGAAGCCCAGACAGGTTTGTTTCTTTTAAATCTGCTTTTTATTTCCATCATAGCAATATCGGGAATATCAAGCCTGGTCTTCGCTGCTTTAGCTGGATGACTTGCTGGAGGTCTTAGGGATGTGGCTTGTGAACTCTCTCTCTCTCTCTCTCTCTCTCTCATCATTAAAGGGGAAGAGGGTGGACCTTTTCCACAGGAAGAAAAGGAATGAGGGGGACAAAATGTCGTGAGTTGTTGTTTTGGGGTTTTTTCATTTTATTCAGTTTACTTTGTACATTGAAAATTTTGAAAATGTTTCATTTAGCTGAGTTTCAGCAACCACGGAAAAGAAAAGAAAAGAAAACAAAACAAAAGAAAAGAAAACAAAAGAAAAGAAAAGAAAATTTACATGAAAAATGTAGGGGAGAAAATGAAAACTTCATTTCCTTTTAATATGTTTTGCAGAAAATACCAGGGTTTTTATCAATAAGCCCATTGCTCTCAGTGGAAGTGGATTGGAACCCTTGGACCATGAGTGGTACATTTGCTGACGCACTTGTCACAACATCTTCTGGTAAAAGACTCCCAGCTGGCCCACCCTGGTGTGACGCAGTTTATAAGAAATCTGATAAAGGACCAATTGTGTAAGAGTGCAAGCATTGTTCATTGCTCACCACAGAGGAGAGTTCAGGATGGCTGCTTTCTCCCCTTCACTTCCAACCCTCACCTCTCCCCATGCCCCGCAGGATTCTCCGCCTCACACATGGTTTCCTGATCACCCCTGGTTGTGGGATTCACACCAGAGTGGAGCCCGAGACATTTAGTCATGCAGCAATCTGCCTGAGTTCTCCAGACATGTCAGGAACATGACTCTAACCAATTCACATTTCTGTCTTTGGACACATTTCTCAGCCCTTTGCAGGGAGTGATGTGGAATGTGCGCTTGGAGCCAGGCAGGAAGGACACAGATGGCAGGCGGGGGCTGGTGCGATCATTAATTGGCTGAGCTCCGACTTACCCAATTGTGAGCTGAACGGTAAAGAGCCGGTGTACGGTCCTAGGAGGTCACAATAACTGATTACAAGTGGTACTGGGGGAAAGGTGCGAAAGCAAGACAAACAGAATGAGTCCAAACAAAAAGGCCTCCTGCTATAACTCAAGGACTATGTTAAAATCATACTTGGTAAACGAGAGAAGAGTGGAACCAGAAAAAAATACATGGAGATATACCTATCTCATAGAACTAGAAGGACCTTGAAAGGTCATGGAGTCCAGCCCCCTGCCTATACTAGCAGGACCAATTATTGTCCTCTGACAGATTTTTTGCCCCAGATCCCTAAATGGCCCCCTCAAAGTTTGAGCTCACAACCCTGGCTTAAGCAAACCAATGCTCAAATCACCCAGCTATCCCTCCTGCCGTGTGAACCAAAGCAGAGTCTCAGAAACCAGGCCAAACCAGTGGACAAAATATTGAGGGGATGAGCGATTCCACCCATCACTCGCTTTGGGGGCCCTTAAAACGTCTTGTCTACTGGAGTGAGCTACATCATCCCACCTGCCTCCCCCACTGTCTCTTGGACCTTCTTCATCCTAATCCTGAGAGGCGCCCTGACCAGCGCCAGTACAACCACTAGGTGAACTGGGCAGCTGCCTGGGGCGTCAAGTGGTTGGGGGCACCAAAAAAACCCACTCAGGGGAGGAGGTGGAGCGGAGGTGAGCTGAGGCGGGGGGGGCGCGGGGAAGGCACCCACAGCAAGTTATGGGGTGGGGGCACGCAGGGGAACCTCTCCCCCTCCCAGCACACCTCCGCTCCGCCTCCTCCCCTGAGCGCACCGCCGCCGCTCTGCTTCTCCTCCCCTCCCAGGCTTGCCAGGCCAAACAGCTGATTGGTGCTGCAAGCCTGGGAGGAGGGAGAAGTGGAGCAGCGGCGTGCTCAAGGGAGGAGGAGGAGCCAAGGTGAGCTAGGGTGGGGAGCTGCAGCAAGGCTCCCTGGGCAGAAGGGGAGCAAGGTGGATGTTTTGCCCAGGGCACTAAATATCCTTGCACTGGCCCTGGCCCTGACCAAACCAGGCCAGAGAGAGGGAGCCAGATGGCGTCACCACCGTCCCGGCTTTGGCTAAATGCCAAATACCACCGGAGATATTAAACTTTGTCTCTATCTGTTTGGGGCTTTTTTATTCCCTATCTTATTTCCTCTCTTTCCCTGTTTTCTTTGACTAAAGAGAACCTGGCTTAGCTGGCCAAGAGAGTATATGTTGCAACACTGCTGTAAGCCTGTGACTGGAAAGAGGCAGCTAAAAGCAGTGCCCTCGACAGCCCAAGGCAGGTATAAGTTTGCCGGGTCTTGGAGTGGCTAAGACTGTGCCGGGCCTGTGTTTTCCCAGGAGGGTGACCAGATGTCCCGATTTTATAGGGACAGTCCCGATTTTGGGATCTTTTTCTTATATAGGCTCCTCTTACCCCACCTCCATCCTGATTTTTCACACTTGCTGTCTGGTCACCCTATTACCCAGCAGTATGTTTGCAAGCGTAACCTTTCTGCCAGGTGGAGCCAGCAGTAACAAGGGCTGGGTTCAGCATCTGGGGGTTCCTCTTAATAATACAAAATAGAATCAGCTTGAGCGTCCCCCCAGGAACCTGGGAAAATTACACACCACCCCCGGGCACATCTCAGAGGCCACGCTTCCCCTCTCACTAGCACTGAGTCAGTGTACAACAACAATAAAACATGTGTTAAGAGCAATAGGGAACCAAGCCTTTTATTTGGAAAAACACCACAACCACTATTCAAAGCATGTAACCCTAAGCTATCACCCACCACAGCATGTTGGATGGTGCCCTTTGCCTCGGTTTCCCACTTGGTGGTAGAAAAAGTCAACGAGTGAATGTCCCTTTTAACAGGCCACCCCACTTTCCCTCTTCTGCACCCCACTCACATTGGTTGGCCTTAGTCGGTGGGCACCCAGAGTTCCACAATGCATTCAGATGGGTGTTCACCTCCCACCCCTACAAAGGGGGGCAGCGAGCTACACCTCTGCAGGTGCCTTGCTGCTGCTGTGTCTGCCCCGGGTCGCCACTTGCATCTTTGCGACCACCAGCTGCTCGCTGGTGCTTGCCACTCCCTGCCACTTCTCCCCGTCCCCCCTCTTAGCCCAGCTCTTAGCGGTTGCACTAGTGGGGAACCTCTGTGCTACTGCCTCTTCGTTGTCTGGTTCCCAGACCAGGTCTCAGGCTTAGCTCCTAGACCTGCTCGCTAGTGACTTCAGATCTAGTCATCACGGAACAGAAACAAGGACCCTGGATGGAGTCCAGTCAGCTCTCTCTTTAAACACTGGAGCAGGGAGAGTCAAATGCTGTCTAGGACTCTTAAGGCAGAATCCACATCAGAACGGCCAGAATGGGTCAGACCAAAGGTCTGTGTAACCCAGCATCCTGTCTTCTGACACTGGCCGATGCCAAGTGCCCCAGAAGGAATGAACAGAACAGGCCATCATCAAGTGATCCATCCCGTCATCTATTGCCAGGTTCTAGCAAACAGAGGCTAACGGACATGATCCCTGCCCAGCCTGGCTAATAGTCATTAATGGACCCAACCTCCACAAATTTACTTAGCTCTTTTTTTTTTAAGCACCCCAGCCAGTAAGAATACCTTTCACCGCCCCCTGTCTCTTTGACTGGGATTTGGCATCCCTACCCCTGCTTAGCAAGTGAGTTAGTCCATTTAGGGTGATCCCCCTCACTCAGGGCAGGTTACACACAGTTCTGCCTCCCTTTATTCCTGCAATAGGGAGAGCAGGATTTCTTCGCGCTCAGCACTAAAGTGGTTTGTAACCCAGCCCCAGCCACAATGGATCACTTTGAGACAGCAGCTCCATCTGCTGAACCCCTAGGCAAAGTGGGCGTGTCTATGCAAATACAGTCTGCTCCTGAAATTCCTCCCCCCCCCGCCCAGTTTGGATGGCAGGGGAGAGCTCATCCCCCCTTTGCACAAGAGGGAGTCAACACCAAAGACAGAAGCTGCATTTTCTGTCCTCACTTTTTATCTCCCTTTTTGTGTGCGGGTTTGTCCTGTTTTGTCTTCTAGGGAATGGGATCAGCCTTCCACAACAGCAGCAAAAACAACCCCACTAGGTGCCCATCTCAGCTAATGGCTTCTGTTTGCCCCAAAAAGGACAGTTTTGGCCATCTTTGATACCATCTAAGGGACCATAAGACACGGGCTTTTTTTCCTTCTACAGACTCTGTTTATGGCAAGGAAAGGAAAGAAGGGCTAGTATGAAAATGACAGCTTTACTTTACGTTTCAAAGCTTTTAACTGGTTTTCCCTCTTTGCTGTATCTCTAATAAAAGGTTAAAATGATATTTAATGGTGAGGTTGCCACATAGGGTGACCAGATGTCCCGATTTTGTAGGGACAGTCCTGATTTTTGGGGCTTTTTCTTATATAGGCTCCTATTACCCCCCCACCTCCTGTCCCGATTTTTCACACTTGCTGTCTGGTCACCCTATTGCCAGCACCCTGAGGTTTCTGTCTACCAACCCCCAAACCTTGTTTAAAACTGTTTAGTGTTGGACAGTTTCAGCATCATGGGACCACCTCTGACTCTTCGATCCCATATAGTTCATGTAAATTAATACTGCAGGCCTCAGACATATCTCATGGTAGAATCTGCTTCAGAATCCAGGGAATTTTTTGGCTTTTTCCCTTCAGAGCAATTCTCATCCCCTTACAGTGAAACCAGCTATAAATAACAGAGCCATTTCACATCCTTTCTCAGCAGCTTCTTTAATTCAGCCATCTCTGTGAAACACCCTAAACACTTCCCCTTTTTCGTCCATTTATCTTGGGCATTTGTTTTTCTTTGCTTTCTGTTTTATGGGTTTTGGAGCATACGAAACAGCAGAGCTCAGCCACTGCATGCAAATCACCGATGACCAGATCATCAGCAGGTTGTCAGTGTTCTCCTGCCTTTATCCAGCACCAGTGGGAATCTCACCAGTGCGAGGTCGGGGGGGCTGGGCTTGCCTCCTTTGCAAACGCCCCCTGGGCTGGGCAGGAGCAAATGCGGGCTCTGAGCCGAGCAGGATTTGCTTGCAGACACTCAGCACCAGAGCAGATTGAAATAAGGGGAAATCAAGTCTTTGCAGATCATGAAAGAAACCTGTTTTAAATTGCATTGGGGACGGGGGAAGCCGGATTAGTCTGAAACCACAAAAACAACGAGGAGTCCGGATGCCTCGTTGTTTTTGTTTTAAATTTTGAATTGAAAAACAGTAGCATTGTCCATTGAGCATGTCAGTGGAATTCATGGGCAGCGGGTAAACCCCACCCTTGGGCAAGCGAGCCCCCCGGCTGCGCCCCTTCTGCCTGAGGCCCCACCCCCTTGCCCATCACCTTCCTCCTTCCTGCCACGGCTAGAGACCCAAGCGTGCCCCACCCCCCCGGAGGAGCCCCAGCCTGCCTTCCCCAGCCATGCCAGCTGTCCCGACCCCCTGTCTCCCTTGGGGCCACCCAAACCCCCGGTGGCCAGCCTGAGCCCTGAGCTCCAGGCTGCCAGCCTGAGCTGAGCCCCCACCAGCTTCCAGGGACAAGGGGAGTAAGGGTGGGGCCTCAGGGCTGAGTGCGGGCATGGCCACAGCCCGGGTTGGAAGAAGCTTAGCAGCCTCCCCTGGCCTTGGATTCCTGCCGCCCATGGTGGCATTCCAGCCAGCTCCATTAGCACTTCTTGATCTGTCTTTGTACTTCCCTGGCCCAGTCGGTGTAGTATCTGAGGACCTCCCAAATGTTCATTCATGTGTCCTCCCCGTCTCCTCTGTGAGGTAGGGACGTGTTTCCATCCCCACCTGATGGATGAGGAACTGAGGCCCAGAGAAATTAGGGCCCGATCCTCAATGGTATTTGTGCTTAATAGAAGTTAGGGGACAAAATCCCATTGAAGATCTGGGCCACTTTGCCATGGCCACCCAGGAAACCAGTGGCAGAGTTGGGAATTGAACCTAAATCTCCTAAATTCCGTTCCAGTACCTTAAACACATGCTCGTCCCTCCTCCATATAGCACGCTTCAAAGCACTATGCAACTACTAACAAACTAATGGGTTAGTGGTTCAAAACTCTCCAGATTAGACACAGTATCTCGTACAGACTGGTCTGGGACTGAACCACAATTTTGAATTTATTGAAATTGCAGATTTTGAAGGAGTTCCCTCAGGGAAGTCATGTGATCATGGCAGAACCGTGGGAGTTACTTTTTGCTTTTCATGATGTGATATTTCTTTTCATTCTCGGGGCTTCTTTCTATTCCTATTTGGTTTCAGTTTCTAGTGGTGCCAAAATCAGGCATTCAACAGTCATGAGTCAGACCCAAAGACTTAAAATAATCCATGTTGGTTTCTTTTTCTTTGCCTGAGCCTGTAGGTCACTCGCTTTCCATCTTCAGTCTTTTCTCTGCAAGTCTTTTCTTTCATGAGGGCTAGAAACGTACATTTTCTTTTCTTTTTCTTAACAAAAAGCTGAAATTCTGACACAATTTCTTGATAAAAACTGTGAAAGTTGCCCCCCTCTCCCTGAGTTACACCCTGTGTCACAACTAGAACAGGGCAAAGGATGAGAAAAATTATCGTCAATTATTTCAGTGACCTCTAATCATGACATTGAGTTGATTGGGCTAATGCACCCTTGTGCTTCACCTTCTGCAAACATTCCTGCTCGTGAAATTATAGCTGTGCGAATAGCTGATTTTTTAGTCGCTGGCAACTCTAAACAAAAACCAAAAAACAATCGGTGCAACTCAAAGAAACCAAAAATGTTCTGACTGTTCAGCAAATCAAAAGAGTTGGTAAAATTTCATTTTGGGTTGAACTAAATGCTTCATTTGACACCTTTTTAACCTTTTTGCTGAAAGCAAAGGAAAAGCCGAGGTAGATTCACAAAAACACCAGAGGTGGTGGTGGTGCCCGGGCGTCCTGGTAACCCCTGGGCCAGCGTGTGGGCACCTACTTCACATATGAAAACCTGGGCTTGATCCCAACTTTGCCTGATGTGGAGACTTGAATTTGAGCCTCCCACATCCCAGTATGGTGCCCATGTCACTGGACACCACCTCCTTCCCCGTCCCTCCATTTTAGTGAATGGCGGCTGCATCTGCCCAAACAATCAAAATGGTGGCTCTGTGTCTCTCCATGACTCCGGGATGAAGTCGCACCATCAGTAATATTTGCTCCATTCTCCACGGTGGGAAAACACAGGTCGCTTATTCTGAGCAGTGTTTGTGACCGAACTGGCTCCAAACATTACAATTGTTCCATGTCCTGTCTTGGTTGGGGCAGTCCTCTCGCCCCCGCAGGTGAGGTGACAGACCCGAACAAGGCGTGTTACGGCTTGAGAGCTCAGAGCTGGGCACAGACCGTTTCCTGAGTCTTGGCTGTCTCTTCCCTTTTCTGTTATCAGCATAACAGCAACACGCCATCAGCTGCGCTGGAAATTCCACCGTCTCCTTACACTCACCCTTTACTCCACCTCCAGAGCCACTAGAACGAGACACATTGTCCAGGGGTTCAAAACACTACTCAGGCACCTAATAAAGAAAGATTTAACCTAAGTAGGGTGAACATTTGTCCGTTTTTAAAGGGACAGTACCATTTGGGGGGACTTTTTCTTATATTGGTGCCTATTACCCCCCACCTCCTGTCCCTTTTTTTGCTATCTGGTAACCCTAGACCTAAGCCTCTTTGTGGCTAATATTATAAATGGTAAAAACAACAAGGAGTCCTTGTGGCACCTTAGACACTAACACATTTATTTGGGCATAAGCTTCCGTGGGCTAGAACCCACTTCATCAGATGCCAAAAATCAGAGGGGTAGCCATGTTAGTCTGGAATTGCAGAAGTG
>ML677374.1:17704328-17755771 GCA_007922305.1 Dermatemys mawii
ATGCTGAAATAAATTTGGTAGTCTCTAAGGTGCCACAAGTACTCCTGTTCTTTTTACGGATACAGACTAACACGGCTGCTACTCTGAAACCAAACAACCTAATGTTCTGGATTTCGAATGTGTAAACTTAACAAACTTAACCCCTCACAAGAAAATCTTAAAACATGACTCAGTCTTCAGTGTGAAATAAATAGACTCACTTCCGCACATGCTGAATTTGCTGTTTTTAGACTCAGACAAACACCCTGGAAGTTGGAGGGCAGAGCAGGGGAAATTCTCACATACAGATTAAATGCGAGAAGTCAAAGGTCCAGTATCACTCAAATAGAACAACAGAAGGTTATTACATGCCGATAGCAAAGGATTTCAATAGGTGGTAGGGACTCTCTCTCCCCTTAGGGGAAAAAACAAACATCATTACAATGAATGCCCTTCCCAGCATCCTTTTTATTCGGATTTGCCTCCCTAGCCATAGTCCTCCCTTTTATCTTACCAAAATCAACACTATGTTCAGGTCCTTCTTGTGGGGCGTGGGTGTCCAGCTCCCTGTCAGAACGGGGGTTCAGATTTCCTGATTTCAAACTTTGCCATCAGGCACTAATTCTTGGCCAAGCAGCACAGCGGACAGGGCCACGGACTGGCTCCAGCTGGAAGCGGAATTGGTTCCTCCTTTACCCCTTCCCAACACACTGCAGATTCCCTAAAGAGCAATTACCAACTCTTGTGGCAGCCAGGAATACTTGGCTTACGATGTCTACTACATTGAAATATGACCTCCTTCTACACACCAAGGCCCTCTGTCTGCGATAACTCGAAACACCGAACAGCCGGTAACCCCATCAACAACCAGGAAAGGGATTTTGAATTTATTGGGAGTCAATTATAGCAAATGATTCTTTCCTGCCTTCCACAATATTAAAAGCATGGTTCAATCTAGAGACTAAGAAGGAGTGGCAATATACCCAGTGTTAACATGGCATCTTCCAGCTGTTTGGCCCGATGTCTTTGGTACCCCTGACCCACAGAAACTGCTTTCATTTCTCCAGCACCTACGACAACACTGTGCACACACCAGGCTAGCAAAAAAAAAAAAAAAAAAAAAAGGAATGGGAAGAGGAACTGGGCCAATTATTTTCTGCTAACCAATGGAAACACATTTTAGCCAGGTTCCAAACTGCCCCTTTGACCTCTGTGTGTGATGAATCCAGCTGAAAATCACCCGGATGATGCATTGAACCCCTCTCCAACTGTTCAAAACAGGTGCTGTTAAGTCAGACAGAGGTTGGTGACGTGATACAGCTGGTGGGAATGCACCTAGAGCTGTGGTTTGGGGTAGGATTAAACGGCAGAGTTATTTTTTTTCCTATCAACTACAATGGTATTACAAGCTAAACATGTAAGTTTAAACCCAGTGGATGTTAATTGGAAGCTGAATAAATCTGAAAAACTTCGGCTCAGCAGAGCACTAATAATTGCTAAAAGACTAGTACTCCAGAAATGGAAATCTGAAAAGCGACCAGCAGTTGGAAACTGGAACACAGACGTCAGAAGGCTGGCCACCATGGAAATGCATGCCCCCCTCTTCTGTACCCATTTCCTTCCCTCTCCATCTCCAGCCCCCTCTTCTGAATTTTGCTTCTATTCTTTACCTTGTTTTAATCATTTTTTTTAACTATTGGATTTTTATAAGCAAAATGTGTTTGTAAGCTAACACAAATCACTGATTTATATGCTAACCATTCATATTATATCTAATTAAATGTTTAAACGAGCATTGGTCAGGTCAGGCAGCACATGGTTAATATAGTATGAGAAGCGTATGTGTTATGAGAAGTTGGTGTGTATTTTGTTATGTTGGTTTCTCCTATAGATATTTTTTAAATTAATAAAAAGTTAACAGAAAAATAACAACAATCCTAGCCTTTGTGTCCTTTTTACTTTAGAAGGAATTGGGGAGTGTCCCTTGAAGAGTTAGGGGGCGGTCAAGGAATGCTCCCAGTGTTCTGTGTTTTGGGAGTGAGCTGGGCATGGCAGGTCTGTGTATACGCAGTGAACCCAGCTGGGCCTGTGGGTCTCTTCGTGTGACTGTCATTGTGGTGAAAAGATCAAACGGCCGAGTGTTGTGTTTTGAGGCGCGTTTGCAAAAAATAGGATATGAAATAATCGTACTCAAGGCAGCTCCTCCCCTTCATGGGTGAAGTAACAGCGAGTTATGACTCAAAACTCAGCCCTTCTCAGCCACTCAGTTTTTCCTACACTCAGCACAATGGCACCCTGACATCAGCTGCCCACCGCGCTGGAAACTCCCTCACAATCACCCTCCACTTTCCCCCTGGGGGCCTATAAAAAGACAGAATGTCCTTGGGTGCAGTATCAGACAGAGAAGGAGTGTCCAAGAGTCCCTGGTCTGCTTCTGCTCCTGACGCTCATCCTCGCCCGACAGCAACATGAAGGTCTCCGTGGCTGCCCTCGCCGTTCTCCTCATCGCTGCCCTCTGCTCCCTGGCCTCCTCTGCCCCAAGTGAGTCCAGCTTCTCTTCTCTCTTTCAGCGTTTCCCTTCCGAGAAGGAAGGAGAAATGTCGTAGCCGGGAGATGGTTCCTCCTGCCAGCTCCTAACCACCAGGTTCTTGGGGGTTGAGGCAGGGCAAGGAGCTGTCTTCTGTGGAGGGGGAAGCCCTGGTGGTGTCAGGGCTGCAGCCGGCAGCCCAACAAAGATCTGGCAAGAACTTTCAGACCTGGGTGTGTCCAGGGAGGAGGAAAGGATGGAAGGAATTATTGGAGGAAAATCTCTCCCATTTACCTGCTTCCTTCACCTCCTTTCCTCATCCCAACTCCATGCAGCGGGAAGTCTTCTCTTCCTGCCTTGTCCCACGTCTCCCAGGCTGCTAGAGGGGCTTTTCTTCACCCACAGCTCAGCACACACTCATGTTTGTTGTCTCCGTCTCTCTCAGTTGGCTCCGATCCCCCGACTGCCTGCTGCTTTACCTACGCATCCCGGAAGATCCCACGCGGCTTGGTGGTGGATTATTATGACACCAACAGCATGTGCTCCCAGACGGCCATAGTGTAAGTACAAACTTCAGACCCTGAGACGGGGAGAGAGATTTTTTGTGTCCCCCAGTTACTGGCCTTGGAGATTTCTTAAGATCCATTGAATGTAGGATCCATGGAAGAAGTTACAATGCAGGAGGTCAGACTAGATAATCAGACAGATTCTTCTGACCTTAAAACATATTGCTCAGGTCTTCAGCTATTGTAAGTCAGCATGGCTTTATTGTCTGCACTGAGCTGTGCACGTGGCCCAATTAATCTAAAGTCTATGTCAGATACCTCTCTAGGAACCTCTCGGAGTCTTTCTGCAAAGCCAGGACCTGACCAGGTGCAGGGACAGAAAGGGAAACAGTGGACAAGCACTGGTTGAAACAGATACCCCCAGCTTGCCTTGCCCCAAGGTCTTTCAGAGGCCAGTCAGAGCCAGGAAGGGAGGCTAGGGGAAAGCCACGCTTCGGATATGGAACGGGCAGCCAGGCCAAACAGCAGAAAGGAGGGCGGGCTCCAGCAGAGAAGGAGAACACAGCAGACTAGGGGTGTGCAATTTTCAAAAGCCTGAGATTGCTGAGTCACCTTAGTCCCGTTGTCGGAAGGGACTGAGACACACAGGAGCTGAGTCATTGAAAGCTGATGGACCTTGTGCTCGGATGTGGCTAGATCGCTGTTGAGAATGGGCCTTTGGCAGCTAAATCATGTAAGCGGTTTGGAAAATGTTCCCCTACACTATGGGATCTGGGTGTAGCTGGTACTAGTGAGAGGAGAAGTTTTAAAGGGAGACGTTTGGTTCTCTCCACTCACAAAGTTCCCCTTGTTCTAATCCAAATGTTTTTCGTCCTGCAGATTTATCACCAAGAAAGGCCGTGAAGTCTGTGCTAACCCCAAAGAGGACTGGGTTCAGGAGTACGTGACCAGTTTGGAACTGAACTGAGCAGAGCAGGGGACAGACCAGAGACCAAGACTTGCCTGGCAATTAAAGCGTTAATGATCAAAGGGCACCCTTCCAGCTGGGGCATCTAGTATTATTGCCACTTGCTGACTTAGTGAAAATAACTGAAAGTATATAAATGTATTTAAAATATTATTTCAATCTATTTAAGACATTTAATTTGCACTGAAATCTGAGCTGAATAGTGTACTATTTATAGACTAGTACCTGTTGGTCTGGGGGCGGGTCACATGACACGCTCCAGTCCCAGCTCAAATGTGAAGATTATTTAATATATTTTATATCAAATGGAACGTTTCCTGTCATATTGAGCTATGTGAGTTGATGGAATGTTGAATGTAGATTATGAAGAATAAATATTTTTATATGAATGTCCCGTGTTTGCCTATTTGTTCATTTGGTTCCTTTCTGGGAAAGACACCGCTTATTATTAACAATGATCTCGCTTTTTAAGGGTCCAGGCCCCTCTCTAGGCCAAGAAAACTACAAGAAATTTACAAACATATGTCTGATATTACACAAAGACAGGCAGTGGGGGAGTGAGGTATGAGAAAGACAAGGGTGATAACAATTTACGATCATCAGCTTTAGCACTTCCATGCTTTGGAGAAAGGGCTGGAAATTTGGCAGGCGAGACACCCTAGTGTCAGGGAGAGGCCTTTTGCTGCCCTCATGAAAACCCATTCAAATGTGACCCAGTTTTAAGCCTTGGAAATGTTAAATATGGCTTCCATGCTTATATCTGACTGCATGTTTGTCCCGGCCGCTTGGGTCCGTGTTTCCCGCCTTTTTTCCAGCTGTGATAGCTAAGCTGTGAATTCTGCCGGGTGGAAACAGAGCAACAGGGTGTCACTATGCCTAGGGTAAGCCCACTTGCCAGGCATGCGGCTAATCTCCTAGTGACAGGGCCTTAATTACATCTGCCCAATCAGGCACCGAGGTTGTTTTCCCCTCGGCCCTTTTTATTTCTGAGAATTGGGGCCAAAAGCTTCAGAGGCGTCCTGCATTCGGTCCGGGCCTGATCAACCCAGACGACACCTCTCCGCTCCCGTATCTCCCCTGAGCGTGTAACGATTGCCGGTCGAGTTCGGCGTGCTGCTTGTGCGTCTTATTTACGTGAGCGTTCTGAAGTGTTCTGAAATTCTGAAGTGTTATTTGGCGTCTTCTTTTTTTTATTATTGTAAATTTTCACCTCTTTGTACCGTTACTTGTGTTCCCCATTTCTGTAAGTGTTCACCTCCGAGTCTGAGGTGTCACTTGGGGGGGGTCCCTTTTCTGTGATTGGTTTACATCAAAATTTAAAGTATCGCCCATGTCTCGCATGCTGTAAAGCTTTCCCATGTAAATAGTTGTGTCCCCCTGATAGTAAGAGTAGTTCTATTGTTGTAAATGTTATATTAGATCAATCAATAAGAAAAACCCGTGTAATAGAATTGTTTAATAGTCACCTGTTTGATAAAATTGTTCACTAGTTAATTACTGTAATTAGCCTTTGAATTCATCCATTACCCCTCCCCTTAATACAGAAACAACTTGTTAAATTGCCATCAGTGTCCCTGTGAGTCCTTTCCGAAAATCCTTAACGAACCTCTAACATTTACAGGAAAGATGGCAGTTCACACAGGCTCAGTAACAACTAGACAGACTTTGGCAGCTAAACACTCTGAACATTTCATCTGTACTGAGCGTGCTCCACTTCTGGGCTGCAGGGCTTTCCTTGCAACTGATCTGCACAGCTAATGGGGGCCACTGGGCACTCAAAATGAGAGCAGGGAGACTGTCTCCTCCAGTCCTCAGTGACCCTCCGCTAGCACCCAGAGAGGGAGGAGAGGGACGAGGAGGCAGCCTGACTCCAGTGTAGATGGGTGAAGGGCAGAGACGGGATGACAGGCACAGATGGCAGGGCGACCGGCAGAAGTTAGGCGGGGCAGGAGTAGACTGTGAAGGAGGAGAGGAGCAGCAGCCAGGCAGGTGAGGGAGAGGAGCAGATGGAACTGGGACAGAGAGTGACATGAGCAGAAGAGTCTGTCTGTGACTGTGACCGATTTCAGAGACATATACACAATCTCCATACTCAGGGTTTCCAACTCTTGTGTTGTCATCACCAGTCTGGGATTATGGTATTTTGGTGCTTTTCTTAAAGCCCCACCTCCTGGAGTCACGTGATGACAGGAGAATCTCACCTTTCATTTAAAAACAAAGTGGGCCATGTGGGGTAATTTTGCTTATTGCATTAAAAGACATTGGCTTTGCAACCCCAATGACAGTGTAGGTGCTGCTCACACACTGCAGGATCTGAGTTAATGAGTCCCTCACTCCTACTTGGCTCTTAAGAAAGCTAATTTCCCAAAGCTCAGGAAATTAATGAACAAAATTGATTGGGGGGAACAATTTCTACTGAAAAATGTTAATGAAAATAGGCAGTTTTTTAAGAAGAATTTATTTGATGGTCAAAAGGCCATGGTTCAACAGAGAAGAAATTGATTAAAATTCCATCCTGGGTCAGTGACAAAGTAAGGACAGAAATTAGAAATAAAACTTCAATATATTCCACATGGAAAAGGGGGAAAACAGATCACAACTGATATAAATTAGAAGTGGTGAAGGGCAGAAAATCGAAAAGCTAAAGGTATTAGGGGAAAAATCCATGCCTGGTAAAGCTAAGGACAGCAAGGAGAAGTTTTTTATATATATTAGCGGGTAGGTGGGAAATCTTAGCAGGTCCATTACTAAATAGAGATTGTAAAATTATTAATCATGCTGCAGAAATAGCAGAAGTGTGCTACAAATATTTCTGTTCTGTATCAGAAAGAAGCAGGATGATGCATTCATATCAGCTGAGGATGACAAAGCACTTTCCATTTTATTAGTCACTGGCAAAGATGATGTATAACATATGGTAGGGATAAAGATTTTTAAATTAGCAAGCCCAGGTTACTTGCACCCAAGAGTCTTGAAAGAGCTGGCTGAGGAGATCTCTGGCCCACTGATGTTAATTTTTAATAAATCTTGGAATATCAAGGAAATTCCAGGAGATTGAAAGAGTGCTAATGTTGTTCCAAAAAGGCAATCAGGATGACCCAGGTAACTATAGATTGGTTATCTGGAAATAAATCCCAGGCAAAATAGTGGAGAAGCAGATAGTGGATTCAATTGCTAAACAATTAATGAATATGAATATAATTAATGCAGGTCTACAGGGATTTATAGAAAATAGGTCTTGTCAGGCAAATCTAATTTCATTTTTTGAGGGGATTACCAGTTTGGAGGATAAAGGGTAACTGTGTAGATGTAATATACTTAGACTTTTGTAAGGCATATAACTTAGTACCACCTGACATTCTGATTAATAAATTGCCAGTATGCAATGTCTATAGAAATCATGTGAAATGCATAAAGACGGGCAGACAGACAGATCTAAAAAGCAGTTCTCTATGTGGGGGGGTCATTTCCAGTGGGGTTCCAGAGGGATCATTCTAGGCCTGACACTGTTCAATATTTTTGTCAAAGTTCTGGAAATAAATATCATCACTAATAAAATGTATCGATGACACAGAAATTGGTGCAGTGGTAAACAATGCTGAGGACAGGACAGTCACACAGCGCAATTGGGTTTTCCTGGTAACTTAGACCCATTCAAACAAAAGTCATTTTAACACAACCAAATGCAAGGGAACAAGGACTACAGGCCACACCTCCAAATTGGGGGGCTGTCTTCTGGAAAGCAGTGTCATAAAATCATAGAATATCAGGGTTGGAAGGGACCTCAGAGGTTCTAGTCCAACCCCCTGCTCAAAGCAGGACCAATCTCCAACTAAATCATCCCAGCCAGGGCTTTGTCAAGCCTGACCTTAAAAACCTCCAAGGAAGGAGATTCCACCACCTCCCTAGGGACCCATTCCAGTGCTTCACCACCCTCCTAGTGAAACAGTGTTTCCTAATATCCAACCTAAACCTCCGCCACTGCAACTTGAGACCATTACTCCTTGTTCTGTCATCTGGTACCACTGAGAACAGTCTAGATCCATCCTCTTTGGAACCCCCTTTCAGGTAGTTGAAAGCAGCTATCAAATCCCCCCTCGTTCTTCTCTTCTGCAGACTAAACAATCCCAGTTCCCTCAGCCTCTCCTCATAAGTCATGTGCTCCAGCCCCCTAATCATTTTTGTTGCCCTCCTCTGGACTCTCTCCACATCCTTCTTGTAGATGTAGATGTGTCAGCTCATCATTTCTTCCATCTTTGCCCATTTTCCCACGGTATCAGAACTGAACTGTGGAATCACAGGCCGCGGTCTCGGCACCTCCTGCGGCCACGTCCTGGGCTGCTCCTCAGTATTCTCTGCTCAGCAGAACTGGCGTCACCAGGGCCACTCTTAGGCGTACGCAACACATGCAGCTGCATAGAGCACCTGAAAATATGGGGTAACACTGGGTCTTAGTGTCCACCTGCCAGGGTTTCCTAGTCCTTCCTGCAGGCTCCCACAGTCTTCCTCCAGAGGGGATCTAGCAGCTAAAAGTGAAAAAGCTCAGTCTGCCAGACCTATTAACGCAACATTGAAACCATTCAGGGGGTAATGAAGCCATTTAACAGGCACTTGCCAAACCTCAGGTATATCTGTCAGTTTCTGAATTTACTGACAAAAACAGTTGTGCAGTGCTGTAATATTTACTCAGCACGTCAGTCCACAGGATCTTCGTTTAAAATTTGCTTTAAAAACATTTCATTAGTCAGCTAGTGAAGATTATAAAATCACATCTCTAAAAAAATCTTTGCATAGATTTTTAGATGCACAATCATCTTTAGCCTTCAATGCTTGGCTCTTCAGACATAGAGTTTTTTAAATAAATCCTTCAGAAGACCACTCTTATCTAAAATACACACTTTAATTACTATAGTAAAAATAAACTTGTTTCTAAAGTCTTCCTGTCCTTTCTGTCCATCCCATTCTCCCTTTACCCCCGCTCCCCACATCCCCGATTGAAGAAAGCACTTAAAGGGACACCATCCCTTTCCTTCCAGATAGCTGGACAAAGAGTTTCTCTTTCTTCACTTCTGACTACCTGATGAACCAGTTTTAAGAGAACCCTCCAGCAAAGTCAGTAGCTTACGGCTTGGTTACACTTACAGCTTTATAGCGGTTTTGGTTATACCTGCCCTTATATACAGCTATAGGGATAGCGCTATAGTGTGTCCACACTGAGACCCACCATTTGTGGCACTTGCAGCGGCACGGGGAGTGGTGCATTATGGGCAGCTATCCCAGCATTCAGCTGAGTGCAACGTGCTTTTCAAACGAGGTGGGTGAGGGGGAATGTGTTGTGTGTATGTGGATGGAGAGAGCGAGCAGATTTGCGGCGTGCTGAGAGTGCGTCAGCAAATTTCCTTTGAAATACAGAGCCTGCTAGTGTTCTCTTTCACACAGGCTCACTCCATAAACTTTGAAAACGTACTTCCGCATTCCTCCAGCCGAGTTCAAAACAAAGGGAAGAGACATCAATTGCCTTAAATGGCTTAGGGGCGTCTCCAGAGATCACTCAAAGCAATGTATTGTTAATACCCATTCACAGTGGAGATAATACGGAGCAGTCAATACGCTATAGCTGTTAATCCTCTGGGAAGGGAGGATTATCAGGACTGGTATAACTGCGGACTTATAGCGCTCTATGTGCCTCGCCAGTCTGGACGGGTAGGGAGTTATAGTGCTCCTAGAGGCTTTATATAGCTACAAAGTGCCCATGTAATCAAGCCCTTAGTAAGATATAAAATCCTTTGTTATGCCTAAAATCTTTGGAAACATATTTTTTAAAATTGGTGAAATTTCATTAACATGTCTATTGTTATGGAAATCACACAAAGGAAATCAGTGTTCCCTTCTTCTAAAACCAATTAACTCTGTTATGAACACACTAAACTTCTGTGACGGATTAATTTAAAATAATGTCTTTGTTTCAGTGAGTCAAATCTGTAGTAATCTGGAATGATTGCTTTATGAAGGCTTAAGCGTATATTTAAAACATAAAATCAGCTAAGAAATACTGATTAAGAAAATGTAAAACAGAGAAGAGCTGCATCATGTATTCCATAATATTTACAGTTGTATTCAGCAAGACAGCTGACTCGCCCTTACTACAAAGTTTTTGCAAATAAATGTCTGACAAACTTTGGGGCATATCAAAAAACCTGTGACTGACATTTTTTAATCCTAAATTTAGTGCTTTTAATTAGGTACTTTCTGCATGTCCCTTCTGCTGTGGGAGAGGGTACGGGGTCTCTGTGGGGAACTGTGACTCTCCGCCACCATCTCCTTATCCTTTGCAGTCTCGTCCCTCCCACCCACCCCACCCCTGCGGGGCTGCGAGTTTGGGCTGCTGTAGGGCACAGGGGCACCAGTTTAATAATACTACATAGGGCCCCCTTAATCCTAACGACAGCCATGGGTGTCATGCCTGTCATCTATCCTCTTTCTGTTCTGGAAATTCTTCGGCCATGAAACTCCACTGCACCTCCTTGCTACAGGGAGAGGAGAAAAGCCTGTCTCAGAGCGAGATGAGAAAGGTGTGATGGAAAGTCGGATTCTACTCTGGTCCCTACCCTGGTTCTGCTCAAGCCGGGCATCCCACCTGTCAGGAACACACAGGTCTCAGCACTGCCATCTTCTGCCCAGCCTCTTCTGCTGGAGACTTGGAAACAGGGGAAGGCGGGGGAAGGGAGGGGCAGCAGTCAGGCAGGTTGGGGCGAAGAGCAGGGGAACAGGGACAGACAGTGACATGAACAGAAGGGTTTGTCTGTGAGTTGCCAACTCTTGTGTTGCTGTCACCATCTGTTCTTGTAGCCTTTGATGCTTTTCTTAAAGCTCCACCTCCTGGAGTCATGTGATGATAGGAGAATCTCACCTTTTATTTAAAAACAAAGTTGGCCATGCTGGGTAGTTTTGCATATTGCATTCAAAGACAATGGCTTTGTCTCCCTAGTGACTGTGTGTAGCTTAGAGTCCTTCACCCCTTACTTGTGGCTTCAGAAGGGCCAATTTCCCAAAGCTGAGAAAAATTATGAGCAAAATTCGTTGGGAATCAAGCTTTAGCCTGAAAAACATGAATGCCAGTTAGGTGTTCTTTAAGAAGAGTTTATTAGATGGCCAAAAGTCACAATTCCAAAAACAGTTTAGAGAACTACTTTGGCTAGAAGCCAGTCTGGTCCAGTGGTGAACTGCAGGCAACAATTAGACATAAAAAAATGTGAAATACATTATTTTGCTAAGAGGCGCTGGTGACTGCATGGGTCACAAACCTCTTTGACATTGGGTGTGTACACAACCTTCAATTAACATAAATGTTGTTCATCACAACCCCCCCACCACCACCCACCCCACACACTTCAGATAAAAGGGGTTTGCTGGGTGGGTAGAGGGGCTTTTGCCATGTACTGCTTTAGGTCAAGTGGGGGTGAGTTGGGGAAGACAGAGCAGAGGCAATAAGCAAGAGAACCAGGAGGCAGACTCTGAATCAATGACCCTGGGAAAAGCTAGAGAGACTTTTTGGGTCTGGTGTTGGCCAAAAAGGCTTGGGGATAAAAAGCAAAGAAATTGCTCCTTTTGTTTTTGTTTCCTCCAGAATCCGCAGAAGCAGAACTTTGTAAATTACTGTAACGAAACAAGACTCCAGCAAAGAAAATCCCAGACTCCTGCAATTTCTGCTTGCAGCTGGAACATCTCCGGGGCCCTGAATGTTCAGGTCAACTAATAAAAGGTAAAAGGGAGACTAGATAGCAATCGACATAAATTAGAAGTTATGAAGTGCAGAAAATTGACAAGGAATACTAAAGATATTGGGGAAAAGTCCATGACTGGCAGGTATAAGAACAATAAGCAGGAATATTTAAGTTATAGGTGCCAAGTGTGTGGGTGCTCTGGGGGGGGGGAGCACACATGGGGAAAAAATAATGGGTGCTGAGTACTCACTGGCACTCCCCCTATCAGCTCCCCCACATATCCCCAGCACCTCCCACCCACTGGCAGGCCCTGCCAATCAGCACTTCCCCCCCTTCCCCGTGCCTCCCACCCACTGCAATCAGCTGTTTATCTACATGCAGGAGGCTGGGGGAGGAGGAGGCAGGAGCGAGGATGCAGCACATTCAGGGGAGGGGTAGGAACAGGGCGGGAAGAAGTGGGGTGGGGGTGGGAAGAGGTGGGAGTGTGACTTTGAGGGAAGGGGTGGAGTGGGGACAGTGCCGGGGGCAGAGCTGGGGGTCGAGCACCCCCCGGCACAATAGAAAGTCGGCGCCTGTGATTTAAGTATATTAGGAACAAAAGAAATCCTAGAAATGATATAGGCCCATTACTAGATGGAGATGGTAAAATTGTTAATACTGATGTAGGAAAGGCAGAATTGTTCAATAAATGTTTCTCTTCTATATTTGGAAAGAAGCAGGATGATGTTCTAGTATCATGTGAGAATGATGAAGTACTTTAGAGTTATTTAATAACTCATGGACCATGATGTGGGCAGTCATGCCCAGTGGTCAGAGCTGGGGTCAGAGCCAAGGGTCAGAGCCAGAATCTGGAACCAAACTCAAGAGCAGGGTTGGAGCAAGGCTAGCACAGTAATGATCACAATTGCAGGTGTAGGTGGTGAGCATCCACTGGCCTAATGCTGCTACTGGACTTAAGGGCAGGTCTGGTGACACTTCTCAGCCAATCAGATGGTTTGGTCAATCAGGGTGTTCAGCTCCAGGGCAGCTAACTGATCCCAGGCTCAGATTCCTGATGGTAACCAAGGAGGATGTTAAACAGCATCTACTAGGGATAAATATTTTTAAATAATTAGTCCTGGATAATTTCATAGCTAAGAGTTTTAAAAGAGCTGGCTGAGAAGATCTCTTGCCTATTAGTGTTAATTTTTAACATCTCTTGGAATACCAGGAAAATTCCAAAAGATTGGAAAAGTGCTATTGTTATTCCTCTATTCAAAAGAGGAGCAAGGGGGATGACCCAGGTAACCATAGACCATTAAACCTGCCTCAATCCCAGGTAAAATAATGGAAAAGTCAACATGGGCTTCAACCGACAAAGAATTAATGGATATTACTATAATTAATGCCAGTCACTATGGTTTTATGGAAAATAGGTTTTATCAGACAAACTGATTATTCTTTGAGGTGACTACAAATTTGGTTGATAAAGTAACTGCATAGATGTAATATACTTAGACTTATGTAAGGTGTTTGAGTTAGGACTAGACGACATTCTGATTAAATAATTGCTACTATACAGTTTCAAGGAAGCAGTTGTTAAAGGGATTAAGAAGTAGCTAACTGACAGATCTCAAAACACAGTCATCATTGGGGAATCATCATGAAACAAGGATGTTTCTAGTGGGGTTCCACAGGCACTGGGTCTAGGCCTGATGCTATTCAGTATCTACAATGATGATCTAGAAGTAAACGTAAAATCACTGCTGGTAAAATTGATGGATGACTCAAGGATTGACAGAGGGATAAACAATAATAAGGAGCGGGCAGTTGGACAGAGAGATCTGGTTTGCCTGGTAACGTGGGCCCACTCGAACAAAATGTGTTTTAATACACCTACATGCAAAGTGATACATCTAGGAATGAGGAATCCAAGCCTTCCTTACAGAATGGGTGACGGGTCCTGGAAAGCAGGGCAAGTCACGGGAGGTGATGTCCCTGTTCTCGGCACTGGTTAGGCCTCAGCTGGAGTCCTGTGTCCAGTTTTGGTCACCTATATACCGAAGGGATGTAGAGAAACTGGAAAGGATGCAGAGGCAAGTGATAAAAATGGTCAAAGCCATGCAAGCGAAGGCTGAAGGAGTGAGGTATGTTTCATTTGGAAAAGAGGAGATTAAGGGGGGTTATGAGAGCGGTCTTCAAATACTTGAAAGGCTGCTGTAAAAGAGATGGGGAAAAGTTGTTCTCTCTTTCCACGGAGGCAGGACAAGAGGTGATGGGTTCAAACTACAGCAGAGCAGATTTAAATTAAATCTCAGGAAAAACTTGCTAGCTGTCAAAGCAGTAGTTCAGTGCAGCCTAAGGAGGTTGTGGAAGCCCTTTCACTGGAGGATTTCAAAAGGAGGCTGGAGCCGTCTGTCTAGGATGCTTTAGACTCGACAAATCCTGCATCCCGGCAGGAGGTTGTACTAGCTGACCCTTCTAACTCTAAGATTCCCTGGTCCAGAGATTCTATGACTTTGAAAAGAATTTAGGGTGATGGTGGACAAGTGGGGAGAGCGATAAGTACCTTCATGGGATGAAAATACCAGGTACTCGAGGGCTCTTTAACCTAGCAGAGAAAAGCAGAACAGACCTCTGGCTGCAAACTGAAGCCAGACAAATTCAAATAAGACATTAGACACCGATTTTTTGGTGAGACTAATTAACCACTGGCACCAACTCCCAGGGGTTGTGGTGGAATGCCCATCTCCTGACATCTTCAGATCAAGGCTGGAGGCCTTCCTGGAAGAGATGCTTTGGTCAAACAGAAGACATAGGGGAAAATACAGGAATGAAAAGTAACAACCTGTGCTACAGAGGAGGCCAGACTAGATAGTCTAAAGGTCCCTTCTTGTCTTTAACTCTGTGCATCTCCCCTTAAGGCAGTAGCGGTTTTTATGGATTGAGTGTCTCTGGGTCACTGAGCTACTAAGGGGGAAGGGATAGCTCAGTGGTTTGAGCACTGGCCTGCTAAACCCAGCGTTGTGAGCTCAATCCCTTAAGGTGGCCATTTAGAGATATGGGGCAAAAAACTGCTGGATGATTTAGTTGGGGATTGGTTCTGCTTTGAGCAGGGGGTTGGACTATATGATCTCCTGTGGTTCTTTCCAACTTTGATTAAGGGTATCAAAGGCATTTGACTTTTGAATAAGGGTATTGCTTTCCCATAAGTACCTAATCAGTCAAATTTCAACAGTGTGGGTCCGGGTCTCCCCAGGGGACATGTGAATATGTATTCAAATTGCATCAATTCAATTCAAGAGACGGGGCTGCAGCTACTACCAAAAATGCACCAGATTCAGAATTATCTAGCCCCCTCCTTGCTCCAGAGGCCATGACCAATCCATGAGATATTCAAACTCCTGATCTGTTTCCTAGCAAAGTCATGTTCATGATTTCTAAGAAGTCAACAACATTGCAACACAGCATGATGAGTTCATATCCTCTGTTGTTAAATCATTTCTTCTCGCTTGCAGCATCAGAATCGAATTGTGAACTCAAGAATGGCCGTACTGGGTAAAACCAATGGTCCAGCTAGTCCGACATCCTGTCTCTGACAGTGGCCAATGCCAGGTGCTTCAAAGGAAATGAACAGAACAGAGCAATTATCAAGTGATTCATCCCCTGTTGCCGACTCCCAGCTTCTGGCCATCAATGCCTTAGGAACACCCAGAGCGTGGGGCTTGTGTCACTGTGGGATCGTATGACTCTGCACTTCCCTCTGCCAATTCCTAAGCAGCGTTTCAATCTTCTTGGTTCAGCGGAATTTCTCATGCACCTTTCTGCAATGAAATCTCCCAACACGTCCTTTGACATTCTTCATCCACGAAATTTCAACCTACACAGAGAGGGTAAGAGCCCAGGGCTCGGAGCAAGATGAAGGAGTATTTGAGAGTGCCGTGTTCTGCTTTGCTCCCTGACCTGGTTCTGCTCCTGCAGTTCACCCCACCCTTAAGGAACATGACAGACAGGGAGGCTCTGTTTCTGTGTTGAGGTGCGGCAGGGTTGAGGGGGCATGGCTGGGCCGGGAACCTGCCATTAACCTCAGCGTCACCTCCGCCACTGTCGCGAGAGAAGATGGCGTCCCTGTTGCCCTTGCCGTTCCCCTCATCTCTGCTTTCTGCTCTCAGGCCTTTGCTAGTCCACATGTGCCTAGTTTCTCTCACTCTTTCTCCAGACACATAATCTCTCTCCCGCTGTCTCTAAGCCCTAGTGACAGGTGAAGAGAGGCTGATTTCCTTGTGACAATCTCTGTTCTGGCTTTCATAGCCCAGTTGGGCAGTAGATATCGGAGGATCACAGTGCAGTGCAGCCTCCGAGGACACAGGGTCTCTTCCTCTGAACTCCGTCCTCCTGTCAGACTCTTGGGCACAAGGAAAGAGGATTGGAGCTGGGTGGGAGTGGAATCTCCTTAGTCCCCGACTGAAGTCAGCTCTCCGAGACTCCTGGACACCTTCAGAGTCGTGGATTAGAAAACGTAACCAGGAAATGCTGACAACACCCTGCCATATCCTTACAGATAAGGCAAGTGTTTATGTGCTGTTGCAAGGTGGTTTGCAACTTCTTTAGTGGGAACATAAGAACAGCCATACTGGATCAGAGCAAAGGTCCATCCAGCCCAGTATCCTGTTTACTGATAGTGGCCAATGCCAGGTGCCCCGGAGTGAGTCAACCTAACAGGTGAGGATCAAGTGATCTCCTCCTGCCATCCATCACCCCCCTCTGACAAACAGAGGCTAGGGCAGGCGTGGGCAAACTTTTTGGCCCGAGGGCCACATCAGAGTTGCAAAACTGTATGGAGTGCTGGGTCAGGAAGTCTGTGCTTCCCCAAACAGCCTGGCCCCATCCCCTATCCAATCCCCACCCATTTCCTGCCCCCAGATTGCCCTCCTTAGAACCTCCAAACCCCCCTGCTCCTTGTCACCTGACTGCCTCCTCCTGAGAGTTGTCCCTCCCCTTGCGGGTTCTTTTACCAGCTGCTCCAAGAAGCTGTCATTTAAAGTATCGAGGAATTTTGTCTCTGCATTTCGTCCTGAGGTGACATGTACCCAGTCAACACGGGGATAATTGAAATCCCCCATTATTATTGAGTTATTTATTCTGACAGCCTCTCTAATCTCCATTAGCATTTCATCATCACTATCACTGGCATAGTCAGGAGGCCAATAATAGATCCCTATTGTTGTTATATTCTTATTGGAGAATGAAATTACTATCCACAGAGATTCTATGGAACATGTGGATTCATTTAAGATTTTTACTTCATTTAATTCTACATTTTCTTTCATATATAGTGCCCTCCCGCCCGGTTCTGTCCTTCCGATATATTTTGTACCCTGGAATGATTGTGTCCCATTGATTGTCCTCACTCCACCAGGTTTCTGTGATGCCTGTTATGTCAATATCCTCCTTTAACACGAGGCACTCTAGTTCACCCATCTTATTATTTACACTTCTGGCATTTGTGTACAAGCACTTGAAAAACTTGTCACTGTTTATTTGTCTGCCCTTTTCTGATGTGCCAGATTCTTTTTTATGTGAAAGTTTCTCGTCTAATCTGACTCCTACTTTATCCTTTTCCATCCTCTCCTTCTGACTAAAACCTAGAGAATCTCTATCACTAGACGCTCCTCTAAGAGAAGTCTCTGTCTGATCCACATGCTCCTTTGCAGCAATCGGCTTTCCCCCATCTCTTAGTTTAAAAACTGTCCTGCAACCTTTTTAATGTTAAGTGCCAGACATAAGCGGTAGAGTGTAGACATAGTTTGCATGTGAAGTGGATTTCCACAGGAAATCTTGAGGTGAGGGGAGTGCAAATTCTCCCCTCACAAACCAGCCTTTTGCAGAGAGAGACCCAGTGCATGCTAAACACTGCCCTTGGGGAACTCCATATTCAAGACCCGGGATCTGTATAAAGAGTGAGCTAAACTTGTAATGAGTGTGCTTGTTCCGAGCTGAAGCAGTGATGAACTGGGAGTCACAGGGCCTCTTCCCTAGGGTGGGAGGGCTGAAGTTATCCAAGTTAAGGCAGGATTCCTGGTAAGCTTATTAGCATGCGTGTAGGTTCTTTGATTGGTTTTAAATATGTTTTCTCGGCAGTGCTAAGTCAGCTTGCTTAGAGAGAGCTGGGTGGCAGTAATACGAGCAGTGATCACGCCGTGATCAGATTCTGAACAGAAAGAGAGTGGGCCTGTCTCTGCTGGAAAGTATCAGGGACCGGAACAGCATGGAAACACCCACTCAGAAGGGAGAGAGAGGTGTGCCTCCCACCCAGGAGAGGCAGGAGATGAATGCTGAACTACTGAGGGGAGACACAGTGTGTAGAGGGGTGGCTGCCCCATTCCTAGAGAACAGCGGTTGAAAGCAGCTAAGCTAGGCTGATTGGGGAAGCTGCCACAGGTGTGGCCAGCTCAATCAGGGCCCAGCTGGCCCTTATAAGAGGGCTGTGGGCCAGGTGCTGTCTAGCCGTGGCGTGGGAAGGCTGAGCTGCCTGGGAGCTGAGCAGAGCTGGGGAATTGGGCATAGGGAGCTGGGGAGCTCCAGCCTGGTAAACCCCCAGGCTGCAGGCCTTGCTAAAGGCCCATAAAGGCACTGGAGACACAGAGGTGCAGCCTGGGAATAGGCAAAGACAGTTGGTCCTAACCCCTTGCCAATGATGAGTGGCCATTACAGACTGCCATCTGCCCCAGTGAGCAGGGGCTAGATGCTGACTGGCAATAGCCACTGAGGCAAGGTGGGTTTAGAGGGCTGGGGGAGGGGAGACGCAGAGAGTGTGGGAGCTCTACCCCAAGATAAAGGGACACCGGGATCCGGAGGGACACAGGGTCTGAGGCAGGTGAGCCACTGGCCAGCAGAGGGCGCTTCAAGGCTGGAAAAGAGCTAATTCCCAGATGACCAGCAGGAGGCGCTGCACCGGTGAGTCGTCGACCTTTGCTACACGGGGCAGTTGCCCTGAACTGCAACAGCAACCATGGAGAGTTCGTCTTTCCTTGGAGGGGTCACCTGAACCTGGCAGCTCAGTCTCTTAAAAACTTCAGCCTCTCCCATAGGCGCAGATTCCGTGGGTGCTCTAGGAAAAAAAGAGTGGGTGCTCAAGCGCCCCCCCAACCACAGCTGCTTGGTGGCACCCCCAGATTAGCTGATCAGGGTGCAACCAAACAGCTGTTCGGTGAGTGGGGAAGGGGCCTGCGGGAGAGCAGCGAGCAGGCGGGCTCTCAGGGAAGGGGCGGAGCAGAGCCTGGAAGAGGCGGAGCAAGGGGCCCTTGTGGGAGGGGGCAGAGTGGGGGCAGGAAGAGGCAGAGTGAGGGCGGGGTCTCAGGGACAGAGGTGGAGTGGGGATGGGGCCTCAGGGCAGTGGCTTAAGGCTTCTCCTGCTTGAGGCAAAGGCCAATTAACTCAGAGGCGGTAACTTCTATCCATGCTCTCCCTCTGGTGCCGCTCAATGATCGGCGTTAAGGTGCGTGCAAGCACACGGGTAGAGTCTGGATCTGCTTCCAACCAGCCGTGCATAACAAGAGCTCCTCGCTGCCCCACCACCACCCCCGACTCTCTGTTTGGGAAGCTCAGCCCTTAAAGGCACAGTCCCCAGGGCAGCAGGCCCTGGGGAACAAAGAGCTGCACTGTGTCGTCTGGGTTACGTCAGTGGCAATGTTGTTGTGATATTTGTTTGTTCAGTGTTTGCAGCTTTCAGATGTCCCTTCCCGGGAAACAGTCGGGCCCTAAGATTTTTCACAGCCTGGCTTGGGAAATCTCCTTCTACCTCCACACGTGGCTTGGGGATCTGTCCTGAGCCTCCCAGACCCCCCACCCTCTCTCCGTCCATAGGGGCCAAAGCGAGGACCCAAGCACCAAAAGCGCCACTGCCAGGAGGCAGCATCTGCCAGATCTTTCCCCAGGGCACGAGCAGGCAGTGGCCAGCTGGCACGGGCTCCCCATTGCGCTGGAACTGTTCTCACACAGCATGGCAAGCCACGGGAGGGCCATGAGCAGGCACCGGCCCATTAGGAGTTCCCTCTGCTCCGCAGGCCCCATCCCATTGCTGTGCAGACAGAGTCCAGTGGCCTGCAGGCTCCCGTTGCGGGAGGAGTCCCGGCATGGCTATCAGCTCAAGAGGCACCCAGAGCAGTGTCTCTCTGTGGGTGATGCTCCATAGAGCTTCAGAGCCCTTGATGGGAGTCTCCTGAGCAGGTGTGCTGCTGGTGTGCTGGTCCTTCCCTGATGACGCTTTTGGTGGCACTAGGGTTCTAACCGCAGTTTGTTCAGCGGCCATGTCCTCAGGCCCTCTCCGGGTTCCTCCCCTGCCTCTCCTGACCAACTTGGAGCGGGGACTAAACGGTCTCATCGTTTGGGGAATTTTCTCGCACTTGTTCTCTGGGCTGATCTGAACGGTATGCAGAGTGTCCTCGCCGCCAGGCAAATGACACCAGATTGGAGACTCAGGAGCCAATGGCTGCAAAATATTGTTCTGCTACAAACACCGTGTCTCCCCCGTCAAAAAGCTGAGCTCCATCAACTCTCGTCTCATGAATGGAAACGAAGAGCACTCGGGGCTTGTCTGCATTCCCAGAGCTCACCGTGTTTGAACAGGATTGTGAAGACTCCAGTGAGTGGACATCATGCTGACTGCAACTAGGATCACCACGTCTTGACATCCCCGCATGGCCTCGCGTTACTCTGCAACGGCACTGCCTCAGTTTCCCCTGTCATAAGCATACAGTAGCCTAGAATTCCTGTTTACCTGTAAGGGGTTAAGAAGCTAAGAGAAACCTGGTTGGCACCTGACCACAAGAACCAATGGGGACCGAAGATGCTTTCAAACCTGGGGGGAGGGAAAGTGCTTTGGTTTTGTTTTTTTTCACTTGCTATGGGCTTTCAGTCAAATCAGACAATCTTCTTCTCTCCATCTATCTATAACCTTTCTAAACAGGAACAGTAAGTAAATTAGCCAGGCAAGGCTATAGCTTATATTTGGTTTTTTTTTTCACTTGTGAATTTCTCAGGTTTTTGGGAGATATCCCTGTGTTTTCTCTGTACTTTGAAATTCAGCAGAAGAGGAAGGAATTCCTCTGTGGTGTGGGTGTGTTTCTTTGATTCTTTTTGTAATCGTAAGTTCTTTTCCACTGCTTTTTATAAGGGATTCATTTCTTTTTTTCTTTAATTAAAATCTTTCTTTTAAGAATTTGACTGCTTTGTTTTCCATTGTGTAAGATTCAGGCTTTTGGATCAGGCACTTAGCAGAATTGGTGAAGGTTTTTTCTCAAGCCTTTCCCAGGGAGGGAGGTATTGGCTTGGGGGGATTTTTGGGGAAAGAGAGGGGGCTTCAAGTGGCCCGGCCCCTAGTTCTTGGGGTCACGCTTGATGGCGGCAGCATACTGTTCCAGACACAGTAGAAACCTGTGTCTTGGGGGAAGAGTTAACCTAAGCTGGTAAAATAAGCTTAGTGGGTCTTTTCATGCAGGTCCCCACGTCTGTACCCTAGAGTTCAGAGGGGGGAGGCAATCTTGACACTCCCAATTGCATCACCAATATGTCCACCATGGGGCTTCTATTTATGTCAAACAGGGTCCTCCCCATACACACACACACACTCACTCACACAGAGTGGTCTGATTTATTAATGAAAAACTCAGCAGAAAAGACACAGAAGGATCGTCCCCCCCGCTTCCCAGTCCCTCAGCTCCCTGCTCCTCCTGCAGAACACTAAAGGAGACACTAAGTTATACCCAGACTGGTTCTTTATTGACTTTGTGTATGCTCAATTCACTGTTAAATCAGCAGCTACACAGCGCGTATTACACAGTGCACAACACCCGCTCGCTGGAATTCATCAGAAGGAATTAGCGTGTCAGCAACATCTCTCATATGTGGCTAAAATCACTTGTCCGTGGGCCACTGTGAGGAGACTAAACTCTCACACCCCACTTGCCAGACCCCGAACCCCAACATTTCCCCCCATAAAGCACTTTCCTGGGTGCGGCCTGGAACTGGTTAGCTGATGAGGACTCTGGCTAGGAGGGTATTAATTTTTCAGTAATATTATGCTGCATGTAACATCTCATGTCATTGTCATGGCCACATCAGGAACTTGTGCTGTGTGCTCCCCGGACATGGCAACTCTGCCCCCACTGTCCTGCTCTTCCATCCCTGCCTCCAACAGGCACCCTGCTCCTTCACCCCTCACTGCTCAGAGCTGAGAACAAGAGTGAAACTGATCAGTTCTGAAGGGCTACACCAATAACTCTTCAAAGCTGCTTAATTACATTCCTACCTCTACCCCTCTGCCCCAGCGCTGTGCTGATGGGAGAGATAAAGGGGCCGCGTCCACACCTCCTGGAGACAGACGGTTACAGGAGGATGCATCCACTCCCTTCTGTCTCCCTGACCCAGGAGATCACCAGCGGCTCGGCATTTTTGCCACCCGCGGAGGAACCAGGAAAGAAGAGAGGCCGCAGAGGCTCAGAAAACTGGTCGGTGAACGTGTAGATGTGGTCTCGATCGCTCACATTGTAAAAGGTGATTTCTCCGGCCTCGTAATCCAGGAAAATCCCAACCCGCCGGGGTCTCACACTCAGGTGAAGTGAGGTCATGGGGGAGGTGAGGGCCTCGTATTTACCTCCGCTATGCAACCGCAGCACCCAGTAGCCATTTTTAGGGGACAGGACCACAGTCCCCTTCCTGCTGGCAGACTCCCTACAAAGCCCCAGGCCCCACTCGGTCTTGTCTCCCACCTGCACTTCCCAGTAGCGCCTCCCTGTTCTGAAGGTCTGAACCCCCAGGACCAGTGGGGAGGCGTTAAATCTCTTGGGGTTGTCAAACAGAGAGAGGATCAGTTTCTTGCCTCCCCGTCTCACGCTCTTCCGGTCATCAGACAGGATGAGTTCGGGATGAGCTGTCTCTGGGTCCAGCGTCACGTCCACTGGAGGGAGAGTGAGGAAGAGAAAAGATGAGCGGATGGCCCAACGGATTAGGGGAAGGATGTCACAGGCAAAGGGACAGAGAAGGCAGTAACCGGGCATGCCCAGGGAGAGCCAGTGCTGGGAGCGGGTGTGAACAATGGGATGTTCAATTGTTATGTTTCCTTAGCAACATGGCATCGGCCGGAGGGTTATTTTCTCCTCCATTGCGATTATGGAGGCAATTTTGCTTCTCAGTTCAGAGGAGTTTGGCTTTCCCCTGGGAGGACGGGGTGCAGGAGAGGACGGGGAGTGTGAGCCAACACAAGATGGCACTGCACCATTGTTGGCTCAACCTGGCAGGACCTGGCACAGTGTAGATCTTGCTGGCTCAAAGGCGGGTAGGATCCCTATGACGCAGATGGGGAAACCGAGGCACAGAAGAGTTAAGTGGCTTGCCAGTGAGTCAGTTGGGGAGCTGGGAACAGACCAAGGGGAACCGCGGCTGGCTGGAGTCTACAAACAACATGTGAACATCCCAGATTGCAGGGTGATTGGGCCACTTGTTATTGGCTGTTCGTGAATGTTTATGCAAATGAATTTTTACCTGCATGAATATTTGGAGAATGGTGGCTCTTTGTACAGGTGCCTAGTCTCACATGCAGACCAGGTGACACTAGGATGGGCACAATGGTTATGGTGGGTTGCTACGTTAGACTGTACATCTGGACTGTCTTTTATTCTGTTAGTACAGCACCCAGCACAATGGGGACCTGGTCCGGACTGGGGCTGCTCTGTGCTACCACAGTGCAGGTCATCATCGTCATCCCTACAATCGTCATCCTTTAAAAAACCTGGCATCCAATCAAAGAGCAGCGATAACACCATGGGACTTAGGTTCCCAGCCATACTTCACTACAAATGAAAAACTACGGGACTTAACCTTTTGGGCCAAAGTTAATGAGTCTTGCAGTGATGAAGGGACCAAAGATCTGAGGATTGTTGGGAATGCGATAGCACGTGACGTCAGAACTCCACCTCCGCTTCAAGTTAAAGTGCGGATGCAGAAGTTGAAAGACAAGGCAAAGCTAAATGACGTCTTAACTTTTAGTGATGGGGAAATTAGTTAAGGATGGGAAGTCCCATGTCCAAATGTGGATTGAGATTTAGTTTATAAATGTATGGGCAACAAAGAAACAGTGGGTATTAAAAGTGAAGAATACCAGTATGTAGATAAACCGTGGACTCGGTTGTGTCAAATATATACAGATAGGTGCAATAGAAAACAGGAAGCTTGGGGACAGCATAATTACTACAGCTAAAAGAATATCCATCTTTTGAAGCTGTCATGAGAGCTGAACTAACAGCAACTTGCACTGAGCATAGGCGTCAACTCCACGGAAAAAAATTAGCGGGCGCTTAACATCCACCGGCAGCCAGTTCCCACCCCCCAGCACCTCCTGTCTCCCGGCAGCCATGCCAATCAACTCCTCCCTGCCCCCTCCCAGCACCTACTGCCCATCACAATCAGCTGTTTCACGGCATGCAGGAGGCACTGGGTGGGAGGGGGAAGAGCAGGGATGGGACGCCCTTAGGGGAGGGGGCGAGCCTCGGTGGGAAGAGATGCAGTTGGGGTTTGGGAGAAGGGGTTGGGTGGGGATGGGGTCTGGGGTGGAGCAGGGTCAGGAGTGGGAGCTTGGGAGAAGGGGCCAGGTGGATGCGGGACTTAAGGCAGGGCTGGGGCTGGGGCTTAAGAACACTGTGGTACTGAGTTGGAATTAGCCACGGCGATCATTTTTTCAGATTCAGTCTCAGGCCTTATGGTGACAGAAAAGGATGTCTCAGTTCACAGAAATGATTTAATCAATGAAATTATATTTCTAATAACAGAGCCAGTGCAAACGGGGATACATGTAGGATTAGCTTGGATCCCAGCGTGGATCAGGATAACAGGGAACAAAATGGCGGACAAAGCGGCTAAAAACGCTGTAAGAAATGGAAAGACTGACGCAGGAATAGCCTTGAGCAAACAGGAATTCCAAACCTTGTACAGAGAAATGTACAAGGGGAATGGAAAAACCAAATGAGATTAATGAAAAACGAGGAAGATTTTGGAAATTGTGCCCTAGAGTTGAGGATAACAACTTCCTTCTGGGCCTGGATAGGGAAAGTAAAGTGATTTTGTTAGCATTCTAACCGGGCACGATGATTCACACTCACAAATGTTGTGAATAAACAGATACAAAGATGAACTCTATGGGCTCTGTAAGGGAGCAAAACAAGAGATCCCCTTTTCGGGGCAGGTGAGGGCTTTGAGGAAGAGCGGGAAAAGCTTTCCAAGGAACACAAACATCTTAACATAATCTAACTTTTGTTACCTTATTCAGTGAAAAGAACAGAGAAATGGGGTTGAACTAGAAAGTCGCTGTTACATTCTCTGCAGGACACAGGCTATAAACCACCAATTATAGCCAGTGGCGACTTTACACTATTCAGTCAAGTCTGTTCTCCATTACAAAAAAAATGAAAAAGAAAGAACAAGGGAGATGGTGCCGGAGAAGGAAGCCAGGGATAGAGCAGTGGGGGTGGCTGAAGGGCCAGAGCGAAGTCTGACCTGTTGAACTATGGGGAGGGACTCTATGGTGGGGACTCCTGGAGGGCTGTTTGAATTATTTTGTGATTAAGGACGCTGAGGGTGGCGTGAAATTATTTGATATCACATCAGCCCCGGGGAGGTGCTGTGAGCTGCACAGAGACTGTGTGCAGTGTTGAAGGGGCCTGTAAGAAGGAACGGGAGCAGGTTACCTGCAAAGTGACCCTGTCCATGGTGGGGGGATCACTAAGCAACTCCCCCACACACACACACACACTATAGGGATCATATAGGTACCTAAAACCAATTCATGTGTTTGAGGGTTTTTTGCTACATCAAAATATCTGAAATGGTTTTAACTGAATAAACAAGGAGTCAGAGAATCGGAGAATCAGAGAATATCAGGGTTGGAAGGGACCTCAGGAGGTCATCTAGTCCAGCGGCTCTCAAACATGGGAGCGGTGGCCCTTTCTCCCATCCGCACGGGCCGCCGCGACCCCTGTGTGTCCACCGAAATGCCACCGAGCCGGACGCTTCCGGTTTCAGCATCATTTTGACAGACATGCCGAGCGCTTCACAGTGTCTGCCGAAAAGCTGCCGAAAATGGAAACTTTCACTTTGGCAGCTTTTCAGGCGGAAACTTCGAAGCACGCGGCATGTCCGCCGAAATGCCGCCGAAAGCGAAAGCATTCGGCTCGGTGGCACATCAGCGGCGCAGGGAGCTCGCGACCCCCCGGGAATTGCTCTGCGACCCTCCGGGGGTCGTGACCTCCACTTTGAGAACCGCTGAATAAGTCCAACCCCCGGCTCAAAGCAGGACCAATCCCCAGTTAAATCAGCCCAGCCAGGGCTTTGTCAAGCCTGACCTTAAAAACCTCTAAGGAAGGAGATTCCACCACCTCCCTAGGGACCCATTCCAGTGCTTCACCACCCTCCGAGTGAAACAAACTAACACATTTTTTATTCTCTTAGGTGCCACAAGGACTCCTTGTTATTTTTGCTGATTCAGACTAACATGGCTACCCCTCTGAAACCTGTTTTTACAGAGTTCACACACAAACTGGCACCCATTGAACTAAATTGGCTTGAAAATACGTGTCTGTGAGAAAGTTGCACTGGTTTAGCTAAAGATGCAACTTTAACGCAATCTAGTAAAACAAGTGCCCAAGGCCCCCGTGCGTTTTTTGATTTCACTTTGAAAACCTGGCTTATTAGCATAAAGCCACAGGACTTTGACTCTGACACACTCTGACTGTGACCCAGTGGGTTGCACCACTTTCACTCAACTGGGTTAAACCCAGTTTAAGTTAAACTGGTGCAGCTTTCCTCATGTAGCCAAGACCTTGGTTAAAGTGGTGCATGCCTGTGGCAGACTGGCCTTAGTGTAAATGGAAATCCAACCTGGAAATTATTATTACTGTTTCTTGCGGATGTTGCTGGAATGTCTAGGAAACCCAATCTGGGCCCAGAACCCCCTTGCGCTAGGCCCTGTATAAACACAGACCAATGCGCCCACACAACCCATCAGCTCACAGTTCAGGAGCACAATGTTGTGGCCACCTGCTCCCCTTTACCTTTGAATTTCTTCAGCATGTCCCTCACTCCCAGGCAGTGCTCGGGGATGCCATAATTCTCTTTCAGTGCCACAGAGCAAGCTTCCGGAGCCTCAAATTTCACAGCTTCACACCTGGAAAGAAGACGTTCCAGAGGGTCAGCCCAGAGCCCCCGGCTGATCACTGGCTAATGCCTGCAGCTGGGCAAGCAGAGCAGCCAATCCCCTGCAAGGAGCCGGTTGCACTGTGAAACATCTTGTGCGTGGATTGTCTCCGTGCCCGCTCAGGGTTCACTTTCTGGGGATATCCCAGCCAACGGCCCTGAGGCCACTTTGGGCTGTCAGCACAAAATAGGCAGCCCAGCCTTCCGGGGGGAGGATCAACCCAGAAAAACGGGGAGGATGGGCCCTCCCGACACATGGAGCTGGCAGAACAGCCCTTATGCGGCTCCCCTCTCCAAGGCTGGCATAGACCCTGAGAGCGGGCATGGCCAGAGCCTCCCGATGCCCTGACAATCCCCAGCCAGTGGGACAGTCCTGGGGACCATTAGCACCCCCTTCCCAGGTTGCACTGTGAGCCCCTTGACCGGGGATGCCAATCAGGGCTAATTACTTTACTAGCAGCGGTGTCCACTTACTATTAGGCTCATTTCAAATTCATAATCCTGCCCCAGAAATCTGAGTCCAAGAGCTCTCCTCTTTCGGTCAAGGGAGAGAACTATAGCAGGAGATAGCAGCCTGAATTCTGAATGTAAATTCCACCCAACCAACTGCTCACGGAATAGCTACGGGCCAAGGATTACCTGCAGTCACTGATCAGTGGCCACTTTCAGGCAGAGAGAGAGATGAAATTAAAGTACTAATGAATTCATCAGGAAACGGTCTCAGTTCTAATCAGAGCAATAACATTGCACATTTCTACAGCAACTCAATCGAAAGCAAAGAATAACCGGTGTATCATCCCTCAAGTGCAGCCACCTCTGGGGTGGGAGCTGGCAACCAACCAGTACACAACATGCTCCGCAATAGTGGATGGGACTTGGACTCAGGAAAACCAGGGTGAGCGGATTCCTTGCGCTTCATAAATGTGCCCGGAATTTTTTAGTGTCCGTGCACACAGACGGGATCTCTCCTGGTTAGCTCCCGTCATTAGTGAGCTACGAGAGACTTCTCCTTGGCAAAAAACAAGAGGTCAGTGGAACCTGTGTTTGCAGGGAGACTGGGGCTGCAAACCTCCTGCTTAGACACTTGAGGTAGCCACGCCTTTTAACAGGAGCCAAACAGGACACGTACCTGCTCAAGGTGCTTTTCATGTCCTAAAAGGAGACAAAGAAAAACATTGCACACTTTAGCCACTCCAGAACTGCAGGGGAGCCGGTCAGTATCACTTTGCTCTTACCCCCATGAGCACAAAGAGGAAGGAGAGTCCAGTGATGAGGGCCCTGGCCTAGCTCCTGGGAGACTCACGTGCAATTCCCTCCTCTGCCACAGGCTCTCACGTGACCTTGGGCAAGTCATATAGCTTCTCCACATCTCAGTTTCCCCCTCTGTAAAATAGGAATAATAATGCTTCCCTGGGGCGGGTAGGAGACTAAATGCACTGAAGATGAAGGGGTGCTCAGCTGCTCTGGTAACAAAACTCATGGAAGGATCTAATCTAGATACGATCTGCTCATTTCACAGCTCTGTATTCTCCCCCGTCAGCTCTGAATGAATGGTAATTCCGTACAGAGAAACATCCTTCTCCCGGGACTCCACACCCCTCTCCCAGCAGGGGCCAGAGCCTCCTAGGCACAAGCTGGAGTTAGTAAAGCAGAGAACTGAATGCCGTGGGAAGAGTCACACACACACGGACTCCAGTGTCCTGGGACTCAAGTCCCTTTCCCTTCTGCCTGGCGGAAGAGAGGGAATTTTTGCCACCTGCTCACCTTGAGCAACCCATCTGCTGGCTGCTGGAACTTCTCCCTTATCTCCAGGATCAGCTTGTCCAGAGAGGATCTCAGCTCTAGAAGTCTGGTTAGGTTTTCGTTGATTCTCTGCAGGATTGTCTTCTCTTCCTCTTCCAGCTTCTGCAGAAGCAGTTTCTCCTCCTCAGCCAGCAGCTGGTGGAGCTTCCCAAATTCAGTCACAATCCTCTCTCTCTTTATCTTAACTACCTCCTTCGGAAAGAAAAATACACAGGAACAAGAAGAGGAAATATCAACGGCATGGATTAAAATCACAAACCACTAGAGTAACTGAGCGGATATACAAAATCACAGTGCACCTTAAACAGGAGGCATTTACTTAACAACACAACTAAAGAAAATTCAATATGTTTCCACACAGCTTGAGCTCCAGCTTTGTCTCCATGGTATACCAGGGATGAGACCCTAGTCTGCAGCACAGAGACATCTAGTGGCTGAATAAAGTACTGGACGTAAATATCATCACACCTTTCAGAGGTACAAACTTTAGAGTCTATACATCCACCATCAAGGCCTACACTAATCAATCAGATTAGATCTCTTTGATAAAACTCTATCATTTGTTCTTTTTGCCTACTTTGCTTCAGTCTTCACACAAAAAATAACATGATTGGACGACTAGCAAAATTATCATAGACAATAAAGGGAAAGGGCTACAGATCGGGTTAAGTAAAGAAATTATCAGAAATCTTCTGAGCAAGTTGAATGAATTCAAATCAGCAGGGCCTGATGTTATTCACTCCAGGGTGCCGAAGGAATTAGCTGAAGAAATCTTGGAGTCATTTGCAAACTTATGGATGACAGGAGATGTCCCAGAAGCCTAATGTGGTACTCATCTTTAATAAGGGGGGAAAGGAGGAGCCGGGGAACTACAGACCACTCAGACCTTGATCCCTGGGAAGCTATTAGAGCAATGGATAAAACATTAAATTTTCGAATACCTGAAGGATGAAGGGTGATCACTGGCAGGCAGCATTAATGTACTAAGAACAAATCATGCCAAACCAGCTTGATTTCCTTCTTTGACAGGGTAACTGGTTTGGTGGATGGGGGAATGCAGTGGAGATAATATACCTGGATTTCAGCATGGCTTTTGACACAGTCCCACATGACATTCTGATAAGTAAGCTGGAGAAATGTGGGCTGCGTGGAACAACCATTAAGTGGATACATAATTGATTAAATAATCGCAAACAAACAGTGGGATGATGGGATGATGTCTGATAGGTCTCAAGTGAAGTTCCACTGGGATCTGTTCTGGCTCCAGTGTTGTTTAACATCTTTATTAGTGACCTGGATGTAGGAATAGAGAGCATACTGATCAAATTTGTAGATGACACAAAGTGGGGGGAAGCAAGCAGAGGGGCTTGCAAACACTTTGCAGGGTAGAGCTAAAATTCAGAGGGATAGTGATAAATTGGAGAACTGTGTGACAAGCAGGGAGAAGGGTGGGCATGATCTCAAAAGTTTCACTGGGGGGAGGGGAGGCTTTTCTGAAGGGAGATACCTGGAGCTGTAACCTGAGATGAGAAGGGGAGGGGAGTTGACACCTACCCGGGAAGTGAACAAAGGAAGGCAGACGGGTGGAGGAATTGAAGTCAGGTAGAAGCGGTATGGGAAAGGCAGGTGGGGAGCCCGGATTCGGGGTCTCATCTCCCTGCCCCCCAGAAGGGCCTGACTAAGGGAGCCTGTTTGTACTGATAAGCTCGGAGTTGGATTGTGTTCCTGGCATCTCCAATAAACCTTCTGATCTACTGGCTGGCTAAGAATCACTGGGAATCCCAGGAAGTGGGGGGGGGGTGTGGGAACGAGACTCCCCCACCCCCTTTGACAACTGGTGGCAGAGGTGGGATCTACTGCACCCCGTGAACGGCACTTCCTGCAGTAAGTGATTGGGGAGCAGTATAACGAAGGGGGCTTGACGGGAACCAGGTGTGCTGAAGATCCAGGGAGAAGCGGTTTCGGGGGGCGGAGGAGCTACGCTTAACCCCTGAGAGTGTGTGACCAGCGAGAAGGTCTGTTGCAGCAGCGGGGTCCCCTTGGGCACTGCGGAGAGCAGTCTTAGGGGTGAAGAGTGGCAGCTCGACCCTGGGAGAGTGGTGGTGAGAAGGGCTGGCACACAAGGGAGTTCCTCCTGGAAACCGTGGGAAGCTGAGAGCACAGGCCCGTGAGTGGCCAGCAGGAAGATGTATGCCAAGCGCCTTAAGAGCGACCTGGTGGAGCTGTGCAAGCAGCGGGGACTGCACATTGCGAGGCTGACCAAAGACCAGCTAGTTGCGCAGCTGGAGGAGAAGGATCGTGCTGATGCACCGAGCCCTGCCTCTGAGGGGAGCCGCCCGGGAGACGGAGCTCCAGCCCCGGTGCCTGACCCGATGGGGAGGGGGCAGACTGCTGCCGAGGACATCCCGATGCCCCTCTCACCTATGCCTAGGGGCGGGGCTGGGGGAAGCCCAGCAAATACCAAGGGCACCCAGACCCCGGCAGCCAGCAGGGGATCCTCCCTGCAGGGTTCCCCAGCCCTGGAGCGGAGGCACTTTGGATATGACCGAGAGATGAGACTGAGAGAGTCGGAAGACCGAGAGAAGCAGCGACAGCATGAGAGGGAGGAGAAGGAAAAACAGCGGCAGCATGAGAGGGAGGAGAAGGAAAAACAGCGGCAGCATGAGATGGAGCTGGCCAGGCTGAGGAGCAGTGAGGCCCCAGCTGCGGTGGGTGACGGGGGATCCAAGCCTGTGAGGAGGAGCTTTGATAAGGGCATCATGGCCCCGCGTAAGGAAGGGGAGGATATAGATGAATTCCTGACGGCCTTTGAGACGGCCTGTGAGGTGCGCAGGGTTGACCCCGCAGACAGGCTCTGGTGTCTCATACCCTTACTAGACCCCAAAGCCGTGGCGGTGTACGGCCGAATGGAAGCAGCAGAGAAAGGGAACTATGAACTGTTCAAAAGGGCCCTGCTACACGAGTTTGGGCTGACTCCCGAGATGTACCGGGAAAGGTTCCGGAGGCAGGATAAAACCCCTGAGGGCACATATCTAGAACTGGCCATTCGCATGGAGGGGTATGCCCACAGATGGGCAGATGCGGCCCGGACGAAGGAGAACCACATGTCCCAGGTTAGACAAGTGCTGGACCGACTCCAGAAGGCTGGGCTGACCATAAAGGCGGAGAAGTGCAAGGTGGGGATGGCTGAAGTGTCCTACCTGGGACACCGGGTGGGGAGCGGCCGCCTAAAGCCCGAATCAGCCAAGGTGGAGGCAATCAGAGACTGGCCCGCGCCCCAGACCAAAAAGCAGGTCCAAGCCTTCATCGGGATGGCGGGGTACTATCGAAGGTTTGTGCCCCACTTTAGTGCCGTAGCTGCCCCCATCACTGAGCTATGCAAGAAGGGGAAACCAGACAAGGTGGTCTGGACCGAGCAGTGCCAGAGGGCTCTCTGTGTGCTGAAGGAGGCTCTCGTCAGCGGCCCGGTTCTGGCAAACCCGGACTTTGACAAGCCGTTTGTGGTATTCACCGACGCCTCAGACGTGGGGCTGGGGGTGGTGTTAATGCAGGAGGATGAAAAGGGGGAGAGACACCCCATCGTGTACTTGAGCAAGAAGTTGCTCCCCCGGGAGCAGAACTACGCGGCCATCGAGAAGGAATGCCTGGCCATGGTGTGGGCCCTCAAGAAACTACAACCGTATCTATTTGGAAGACACTTCACCGTGTCCACCGACCACTCCCCCCTGACCTGGCTGCACCAGATGAAAGGGGCCAACGCCAAGCTCCTGAGGTGGAGTCTGCTCCTGCAGGATTATGACATGGACGTGGTCCATGTGAAGGGAAGTGCCAACATGATAGCAGATGCGTTGTCCTGGAGAGGGGGCCCTGAACTTCCCCAGGAAGAGCGACCCCGTTCAGTTCAGACTGGAGGCTTTTCTGAAGGGAGATACCTGGAGCTGTAACCTGAGATGAGAAGGGGAGGGGAGTTGACACCTACCCGGGAAGTGAGCAAAGGAAGGCAGACAGGTGGAGGAATTGAAGTCAGGTAGAAGCGGTCTGGGAAAGGCAGGTGGGGAGCCCAGATTCGGGATCTCGTCTCCCTGCAATTTTAAGTTGCATTAACAGAGTCGTGTGCAAGTCACAGGAGGTGACAGTACCGCTCTACTCGGCCCTAGTTAGGCCTCAGCTACAGTACTATGTTCAGTTTCAGTCACCAATGTACAGAAAGCATGTGTATAAACTGGAAAGGATCCAGAAGCAAGCGACAAAGATGATCAGAGGGATGGAATGGAAGCCATAGAAGCAAAAGCTGAAGGACCTGGGCATGTTTAGTTTGGAAAAGAGGAGATTAAGGGGGGACATGATAGAGGGCGGTCTTCAAAGACTTGAAAAACTGTCATAAAAAAAAGGGAGAGAAGTTGTTCTCTCTTGCCACAGAGGCAGGAAAAGACGGGTTCAAACTGCAGCAGAGCAGAGTCAGATTAAATCTCAGGCAAAGCTTGCTAGCTGTCAGAGCAGGAGGCCAGTGGAACAGAGGCCTAGGGAGGCTGTGGAAGCTCTTTGACTGGAGGTTTCAAAAGGGAGGCTGGAGCCGTCTGTCCAGGATGGTTTAGACACAACAAATCCGCATTGTGGCGGGGGGGGTTAGATGATTCAGTCTAAATCGAGAGGGAATTATTACCCGGTGTTCAAATAACAGGGCCTTGTGGGCCCGGGGAAATGCTTGCAAATGTGAAGTGAGGTCACCCAGGAACATGGGCATGGCCAGATTAGCTCAGAGCCCAGTGTTCTCCCTGTGAGCGTGGCCGGGACCAGACCCGTCGGAGGAAGGTGTAAGGATCTACCTGGCTGTAGCGAATGGGGACAATCTGCCCCTTGCCCTGGTCTCTAACAGAGACTGGTTCAAACCCTGACATGCCGGATTCAATATCCCTTCCCACGTTTCTGTGCTTGTTAATTATGATCCTAAAGGCTCGAAGACCAGAAGGCAAATAAAAAGAACCCTTCCAATTTCTTTATTCTAATGTCCTGATTTTTAATCCTCTCTCGGGCTGTCTGTGGGCCTGCCTCATGGGTTGTGGGTGCTTCCACAGGCAGTAATTTGCATGGAATATGAATTGAGGGGCGGGAAATAACCCTCATATACAAATCTAGGGCTGCTGTGTTGTGCCCTTGGAGGAGAGATTTCCTAACCCTTGACTCAAACAAGGCACAGTCACAGGGCAGAAAGACACATCATGTTTCATAACACCCGCCTCAGCCCTTACGTCCCCACATCTGTGCCAACACTGCAACCAAGGGATACTGTTATCTCGAGGATCACATGCTGTAAACAAGCCGACTCATGGACTCCCAGGCCAGAAGGGATCATTGAGATCATTCTAATGTGACTCCTGTGTGACACATGCCACAGAACTGCCCCACAATCATTCCTAGAGCAGAGCTTTTAGAAAAACATCCCAGCCTGATTTAAAAATTACCAGTGATGGAGAACCCACCAGGGCCCTTGGTAAATTGTACCAGTGGTTAAATAGCATCATTTGAAAAAATGTGGCTTTTTTCCAGTCTGAAAGTGTCTAGCTTCAACTTCTAGCCATTGGATCATGTTTCTCTGATAGACTGCAAAGGCCAGTATCAAATATTTGTCCCTCATGTAAGTATTTATAGACAGTGATCAAGTCATCCCTTAACCATCTCTTTGCTAAGCTAAAAAGCGACAGAGTCTTGTAGCACCTTATAGGCTAACATGTTTAGGAGCATAAGCTTTCGTGCCCAAAGACCCACTTTGTCAGATGAATGTTGTTAAGCTAAATAGATTTATTACTAATAACCTGCTAGGTTATTGGGTGAAATTCTCTGCCTCCTGCTATACAGAAGGTCAGGCTAGATGGTATCTTCTGGCCCCAAACCTGTAAAAGTGAGAGATCTTTGAAATTCAGATTTCTTTGTTATTGCTGACGCTCCTGCTCTGTATAATCAAAGAACTCGGTTTCACTTGTATTTGTAATCAGTTTCACTTTCAGGCTTTCTCTCAGGCAGGGAGAATAGCCATTAGTTTAAAATACAGCCAACTCTCATGACTTTTATGGTGATTGCTGGTGTTATTCTTACAGCCCAAGCTTAAAGAAAAGTAACAATTGTCCTCTATTGTTCTCCAGTTCCATTACTTTGTGAATCTCCCACGATTTTGTGCCTAGTCACTCTGACTGTTTCACCTGGTATGCTCAGCTTCCTTGTTTCTGTGGGTCTCTCGTGGCAACAGGGAGATTTTTATACACAAATGTTGCTATGAATTTTTAAAAAATTGGCCAAGGAGCAGATGTGGAACCTGAAACTGTTATTCATTTTTAAAGTAATTTATCTTTTTTTTTAATAACTATATTTCAAGTTGACCGTGTTCTCTTAAATGTGGGCATGGATGTCAGAAGTGTCCCTTTTAATACAGGAACCCAAAAACCTGCCTTGCATTCCTGGGTTTTTGTCCTCTCCGCAATTTCATGTTTCTTAATTTCATCCACCTCTTTCAACAACAGTTCCAGGGATTTCTGGAGTTTGATCTGACAAGAAAAACAAATCCAGTCAATTCTCCTTAAATATTGACCCATTTCTGCTGGACTTGATCTCAGCTATTTGCATTTCCTATCAAACCGGTTGAAAAGTGCACACCAGTGTGTAATAGGGTATATAGAACCAGTTTCAGGGATTGGCAAGGGGAGAGTTAACATTTCTAACAGCTGATCCACCCCTATTGCCCAGACAGTCCCTCCATTTTGTTCAGGCAGCTGTGATCTTTCCTCAGCTCAGGGAGTATTAACTGTCTCCCTGCCAGTCCCTGAACAGATTTCGATACTGCTCAGTCACAGGGGCGGAGCTTCTTCATTGTTCACAGCAGTTTAATGCCTTCCCATTACAGGTGTGTTTCAGGAGCAATCGGTGCAAAAGGGGCCTCTCATTTCCTGGACCCCAAGTTGCCCCTGCAGGTCTTTGCACGCCCCGTTCGTGCATTTCCACATGTGCACAGAAACATGCACCTTGGATTTATGTGAGCAAAATTAGTGACTGATTAACAATCCTGGCTCCTACTGCTCTGTGGTTCTCTGGCAGCGCCAAGCAGCTGAAAAGCTGGTTTCCCTGACTGCCTTGGGATTGCCCTTGCATGAGGGGAATCCCTGTGTGGCGAAGGTGTTACACCCCTTTGTCCTGGCCTGCAGTGTAGGCGCATGAACGGAGAGGAGGGAATGGCCAAGGCACCTCTGTGCTCCAGCTATTCCCCGCTGGCAGAATGACCCTAGGAGCCCAGATCGATCCCCAGCCCCAGAATCCAGAGGCTGCCAAGGAGGGGGAACAGCCACCTTTGCCCTCCCTCCTCACATCTGGAGCGGCCCTGAGCCCAGCTCAGAGTCTGGGCTTTTGTTTCTCCAGGCTCTGGCTAGAGCTGATGACTGGGAGTGAAGTGGTTAAGTCAGTGGTCCCCAAATGATTTACCTCATGCCCCCCCCACCCATGTCCACACCCGCCCCACCCCCTCCAGATTCAGGGCTGGGAGTGGGGCCACAGCTCCGAGAGCGGAGGACACAGACAGGGGTAAGGAGGCCGAGGCTGGGGCCATGGCTAGGGTGGGAGGCAGGGCAGCCGAGGCACCAGGTGTGGGGCTGGCAGCTGGGGCCAATAACCAGGGCTGGGGCCATGAGTAGAGCCGGGTGGCACTCCCTCCCTGCCCCCCAGGAGGACTGGCCTGGGCCCCAGCGGCGCCCCACTGGGAAGCACACACCCCCTCCCCAGTTAAGGGGAGCAGGATGGCTCAGGGGAACAATGGAATAAGAAACGGGGGTCCAGCCCCGGGGAGCTGTGCCCACAACCTGTTGCCATCTGCTGGCCGCTCTGTGGCCTGCATGGAACGAGTTGCTGAGTCTCAGCCCACGCCTAGGGAGGCAGGGTTCACAGCTGGCACCGAACGGGCAGACTCTGTCAGCAGAGAGGCCAGGAAACGCATGGGCTGTGGAAACTGAATCGTCCTCCCCTCACCCACCACCCCATAAGACTGGGAGGGGGGTGTCCCCAGAATGCAGACAACCTGGCCATGCCCCCTTTTCCCTGGCCACACCCCTACACTGGGAGATGGAGGGGGGTGTAGGGGAAGCTGTGGATAAAGAGGGGACCTTGCTGTCCTGGGACAGCCCGGACTGTCAGTCTTGGTTGGCCGCATTCCTGGAGGTTTCATCCCATGACATAAGCTTTAATTCCTGGAGACTCCAGGACGGTCCTGGGGGGTTGGCAACCCTAAGCCCAGCACCCCTCTACCTTGTACACCTGGGCCGCCTCCTCAATGGGGCAGACGGTGTGCGGCCGGTGTTCCAGGGACTCCCGACACACCACACAGATGGCCTCCCCGTCGTCTTCGCAGAAGAGCTTCAGCTTCTCCTCGTGTTTCCCGCAGAGCGTCTCTGGCCGCCCCTTGGCCGGCGGCAGCCCCAGCTGCTTGATGTTCTCCACGATATTGGCCAGCTGCTTGTTGGGCCGGATGCTGCCCTTGTGGAAGGTCGCCCGGCACTGAGGGCAGGGCACGGGCCCTCTGGCCCCGGGCCCCTTCTCCTGGCAGTACATGGTGACGCAGGCCCTGCAGAAGTTGTGCCCGCAGTTGATGCTCACGGGGTCGCTCATGTACTCCAGGCAGACGCTGCAGATGGCCTCCTCCTGCAGCTTCTCCAGCGGGTTCACGAAGGCCATAGTGGCAGCTGCTGTGTGGCAGTCTCCCGATCACTTTCACTTTCCCACTGCACGAGGGAGGAGCCACGTTCCTGGTGCAGGCGGGACTATGCTAATACGGTGAGCTAGCTCCGGCCCCGGGGGAGCTGGCACAGCTCGCTCTGGCAGCCAGCAGGGCTCAGATCACAGCCCTGGCCAGCCAGGGCACTAGTTCGAGCAGCGCTGGCTGCCAGTGCCGCAGAACTGCAGTCAGAGATCTCAGAGCGGGGCTCACGGTGCCTGGAAGGAGGATGCTGCCCTGAAATTGGCAGCTGGGACCCACAGTAAGGACGGTCTCCAAATACTTAACAAGTAAGCGGATGAGAGACAGAGACCGTATAGCAGGGTGGCTAGGGTACCCACCTGGGAGGTGGAAGACCCAGGGCCCCATCTCTCTGCTCCGGTAATGTTTTCACCATATATTCACAGTGGAACAGCTTCAACAGGAGAGAAGGTTTGATGGATGGACTGACACTCCCACCCCACCCCCCCGATCAGAGTATCCCAAAGCCCAATGGCTAGTGCACTCACCTGAGCAGTGAGAGTCCCCTGTTTAAAGTGTTTGTCCCCCTCGGGCAGAGAGGGGAATTGAACCTGGGTCTTGCCCGTCGCAGGTGAGCGTTCTAATTGCTGGACTAAAGCTACTACACTGGGAGCGGGGGGGCGGGGGGCTCCTCCTGTAGCCACTTTGTGTGGAGCAAGGCAAGTGCTTCACCTGTTCCTGCAAAATCCTACTTAGGTTCCTGCACCACCTGATTCCAGGCATCGCTGATCGCTGAATAGAGCGAGGTGCCTCCTGCAGCCCAGACACAGAGGCCTAGCTCTGATCAGCGTCTCCCGGTGGCAGGTGTAGGGAACTCCCTGCCTCGTGCACAGGGTCCTGCGGCTCCCAGGCAAGGTGGGTCTCTCTCCCCCTCATGGCACAGGGAGCCAGAGCGTCCCGCTTAGGGCTTGCGGATCACAGGGTTGTCCCTGAGATGTTTCTCGGTGACTGTAAGTGAGGTGACGCTGAGCGGATCTGAGGCAAAGAAGCTACAACCAGATGGAAGAGGAGATGCCGGCAATGGCCCCTGGCTCTCAATGGCAAGAGAGGAAAGACCAGACTACATTCAGCAACCTCTCCCCTCCGCAGCACCTGCACCCCCGGGATGGGTCTGAGCAAGAATTCAATATTGGTAGCTCATTGCCGCTCCTCGTCCTGTCCTGCCCCTGCCCCTCCTTTCTCCTCTCTTCTGTCCCATTCATTCTGCTCCTCAGTTGCAATGAGTGATCCCTCCCATGCAGCCATAAATGCACCCAGTGCTCAAACTGAGACACCGCATGTGTTTGCAGGCTTGGGCTCGGAACAGAAAAGGCAGACAGGATGCCTGCAGCAGGAGAATGAGCCCAAGAGTTTCCATTTTTTGCTTTATTTTTCTTTTTTGGTAAAATAAATAATAAACTTGAACCTAAAGAATACAAATATTTCACAGTTTACATACAAATACGTTAACATTCCCTTAAATACAATTCAAAGCCATTAGAATCACGTCTTTCACAGTTCAACACTCATTGGGTCCAACAGCCCATACGGAGTCAAAGGCTGAGAACAGGTAAAGTGCTTCCTGGAAATCCATTTGGGCAGGTGCTTGGCAGGAAGTGATGTCAGCCCCTAGGCTAAGGGTGCCTTTGAAACAGCTTCCCTGGCTTTGAGCTGAGTTACAATCTCTTGGACCCATTTCTCGTGTGGATTGGTGCATAGTGTTTTGCCTTTGATGGTGGTGAAGCTGCAGAGAGAAAACCCCAGTGAGAAAAGCCTGGTGCTAGCTCTGAAGGGAGGCAGAGGAAAATCGGGTTTGTTTTCAGAGCAAACACATAATGGCTGCACAGGGGATGAAGGGTCCTAACGACACGACGGCCAGTAGCTAATGGCAGCTCTGCTGGCCTACTGGGTTTCTGGGTGCTCACCCACTATTCACTACTAACAGGCTTTTCAAAAATCTTTGGCCAGTCAGAAACCAGCTTATGCATGACGCTCAGGAAGAGTTTCACTACAATTGGCTGAATTTCACCAAACGTTCTCTCAGCCCATCAAAGGAAATCCACCCTCCAGTCCCCACACTGCTTCCCCAGCTGTGATACTGCACTATGGCTGTATGGGGTCAACATCTGGGAGCGAGGTGATCTAAAAAACCCGTTAAGCCTAGTCTGTTTCTAGAGGAGGACCCATAAAACTAGCCAAGGGCTTGGGACTGTTTCTCTCACAGGCTGCGGAAAGGATATCCCAAAGACTTTCCTTTTGGACGGGGTGGGGTCTCCTGAAACATACGGTATCTGACTGGGTATTATACTCACATCACAGCCTGCTGGGAGCAGCCGCTGTTGGTGTATTCATACTTCACCACACGGCTCCGCAAAATTGGTTTGAGAGAGTATTTATAGCAGCAGACATTTGGGGTGCTGAGTGCCTCTGAAAGAGAAAACAAGAGAATCAAGGTTGGTCTTTCTCATCGATGGCTTGGAGAGCTCCCTCCCTGTAGGTGCAAAGGGATTCCGGCTAACACCTAGCTCCGAGGGAGGTTCCCAGAGAGATCTCTGGGCTGACTGGTGCAGGGGCTACCGCACATCACAGCTTCATCCTTCAGTAAGGCAGTGAGAAAGGGCAAGTCTGCCTTTTCTTGCTGGCACTGAAAACTCAGAAGGAGCGTGTGCTCAGGCGTGTCCGCTGTCATGTCTCGCTAGCCTGGGGAGATGGAAGGGAGAGAGGTCCCAGCTTCATAGACTGAACTTGGACTCACGTGGACCAGCCTGTGAGGCCTGCAAGCAGAGGGCAGCGATGAGGAGAATGGTGAGGGCAGCCATGGAGACCTTCATGTTGCTGTCAGGTGGGGACGAGCTGCAGCTGCAGAACCAGAGATGGGATTCCTTCAAACCCTCCTTGTGCGGCTGATGCCAAACCCTGGATTCTCCCCTCTTTTTATAGGGGGGACACTGAGTGATGTGTCAATGCCATCACCTCCCAGGAAATGCCATGACAGGACAGTGGAACAAAGTCTGCCGACTCAAGAGAAGCAGAAGAGGGAAGTGCAAGGACTGCGGTCTGTGAGTCAGCAATTCCACCCCACTGCTGCAAGGCATGGTGCAAGTGACAGAGGAAAAAGGATGTGAGCTTTCCCAGCACCTTATCTGCTGCTTTTCCTTTGAAATCATCCACCAGTCTTTACCCGGAGAAGAGGCCAGGGGGATGCATGTCTCAGGGTGTTAGTAACTCCAGGAAATATGGACCATTCACCTAGAAGTTGCTGGAGCTAATGAAGCTCTCGATCAAGGGTCATTACCTTGCGGCCACTTCTTGGTGCAATTAGTTCTAAGAACAGCATCACAGAAGAAACCAGCTCAGTCAGTCTTCTTGGTGATAGTCCCAGCGGAGACACCAAGATCCCATGCATCAGGGAGGCTGACCTCTCACCACTGAAAATGCAGGCCCCTTCAGACTAAGGTTGAGGAATGTGGGGGACACTTGCCCTGCAATTCTCCATACCTACCCTTGGCACCTTCTCCCATGAAAAGAGAAGGGGACCCCAAGCACCATCAGTGTTCAACTGCTACTTCCAAAGGAACCAGGGTTGAGTGGTTGGAGCACACGGCGGGGAGCCAGGAGATCTGGATTCTGTATCCACTTTGCCACTGACTCATTGTGTGTCTTTGGGCAAGTCACTTCCCTTCCCTGTGCTTCACCTTTTCCACCTGTCATTGTAGACAATCATACCAACCCCTCACCCAGCGGGCAGTCAGGTTTAATTCTGTTAGTGTTCATAGACAGCTTTGGAAGCCTTGGATGGAACAGGCTAGAGAAAAGCAAAATACTGTTATGCAGCAGCATGTGGTTAGCTGCCAGCAGATGTATCTTTGCTCTCTGAGCAGTCACAGATCTCACTGAAAGCTTCTGGGTGCGCTAGCTGCCTTTCATTCAGGTTAATGGAGGACTCCTAATCCTTTAGGAGTAAGATAGGATGAAATAATAGAAGCCACCACTCAGAGCACTGTGTTGAGCAAGAACTAACTCAGGGATAACAAAAGGGGTTTCCCTGGAAACTGACTGAAAATGCCTGGGCTGAGTCTTCGACTCAGAAGGAGAGAGCCAGAGAAGTGCTAGCAGCATAGCCCTGAGAGGAAGCCAAGAGAGTGAGCTTCTTTTGGGCAGAGAGCTGGCTGGAAAGGAAGACTTGGAATTATGAGCAAAGAAACTGTTCTTTATTCCTAGTGTGCTGCGAGAAACAGGCCATTGGGAGCGTTCTTTGTAATTAAACAGGACTGCACCAAAGGAACACTTGACTGGATCCTTAATTTCTCCTCCTAACGAAAACAACCAAGCAAAGCCCTAAATATTGGAAAATTGTTCAGGTTAGAGGGGCAATGACATTATCATACTCTTGCTCACCCAAATATTATCCAGGTGAAACTGTAGTGCCGCAGTGAGGTACTCCAGCTCTTTCTGAATCTACCAAGAAAGGGTAGTTGAATGATGCATAATTCACCTTCATGTCTCCTTGCCCACCAACTTACTGGAGAATCCCCCACCTGAGTGCACCCTAGACAGACTGAACATAGAACACCCAGATGCTGGATTTTCCAAGAGGCCTCAGGGAGTTAGGCACTTGCCTCCCATTGGAGTTCAAAGGGATTTGGGTGCTTAGACCAGTGTTTCCCAAACTTTTTTGGCCACGGAACACTTTTTAGCCTGGTATATATTTACGGAACACTTATAATATTATTTTAAAGTCGTTTGGTTTTCAAATAAGAAATTGCATTATTTATGCTCAAATACATTTTAATTTATAAAACAAAGTAAAAATACAAATTTAAAATAACTTGAACTAACAATTTCTAACTGGAAAGCGTGCCTAAAGTAGTGCAAAAATCAAGTGCAAGAGTCAAAATTAAAAACAGTGTTCTACTTAAAAAACACTGCTTTTATATATATACAAACACCAAACAAATTAGATTTTTACCAGGAAAATCTATTTTTATAAACAGAAATACAAATATGGATTTAATGGAATTGGCGTTTCTGTGTTTTTGTATCACAAATTTGCTAAATATTAGGAATAGTGCTGAAAAGTTGAATCCTCATGTCAGGTGCCTCCTCTCCACCTGGTTACCTCCTTTAATGCCAATCCGCTTACAGGTTTTGATGGACAGGTCTGGGTTCTTTTTGATCCCACCACTCACTCAGCAGGGGGTATCTTCTTTCTTTTCTCCTAGGAAATTATTTGGCGGTGCCTCCACCCCCCCCACTACCTCCTGGCAGGGTCACCAGGGCAGCTTGGGAGGAAAATTCTAACTACGGGGTAATCTCCACTTACGGACCAGGTAGTTGGAGACTTCCAAGAAATAACACCAACACATACAATATATTCAACACGATAATTATATTAAATCGGAGACAAAAACAACATAACAGGGTAAAACACTATTTTTAGGGTCACCGGTGCCCTAAAAATACCTGTGACTTGATGTATCAAGTGTAAAATTAGTGTCCCATTGATACCAGTACTGTGCTGGGGGCCCTTGGTGACCTATAACCACAAAATTCTTCTCTGCAGTGCTGTAGCGGTGTGGCTGACTGGGTTCAGTACAGCCCAAAGGACTCACAAGGGGGAAAGGGTGATAAGTTCCTCCATGGGTGTAGTATGCAGCAGGTTATAAAATCCTCAAACCCTCACTCCCTGGCTTGAGGACACAGTTCAGGGAGTAGGGGGTCCCCAAAACAAATTATCTGACTAACTAAAAGATGAGGCACTCAGTCTCCATGAATGATCCTCAGGTTCGAAGATGACTGGACTCCTCAGTCTCTGCAGAGGGGCTGCTCTCTGCTGGCAGGATCCTCCTCAGGCAAGAATCAGGCTGCGTCGGTCCCAGGATTTCCCCTCACCACAAAGGGGTGCAGGGCTCAAGGTGTAGGTTACACAACAACACTATCATCCAGACTGTAGCCTCCCAGCCCCGTGTCCAGACACACACTCAGCAGGCTGCTTCCCTGGATGAGGGAACAGAGCAGAGCTGACCATGTGGTGACTGGTCATACCTAGGGAGCTGGAGGGTGAACTCAGCCCAGCTGTGGAAGTTTCCCAGCAAACTCTACAAACAGGGAATCATCAGTGGGGAAGGAAAACCCCTGCTGAGGGATCTGCTGTCAGGTCCCTAGAGGCCAGTTCTCAGGGGGAACCCTGCATGCAGGCCTGGGACTCACCAGCTCCCCACACAGCCAGTCCTGCTCTTTTCCTGCCTGGCTCTCCACTCACTCAAAATGGCTTCTCCCCTTGCCTCTATTCCCTGGGAGAGCCTCTCACTCCCTACTCGTTGCTGGGCCGACCCTGAGTCTGCCCTCAGACAGAGACCCAGGAGTCTATGTCATCTCCTTGGGGGTTACACAAATTTAAAACTAAAAAAAAATGTAAAGACCCTTTTTTAAAATTATGATTCTTTCACGGACACCTATTCACATCGTGCAGATCCCCAGTGTTCCGCGGAACACACTTTGGGAAACTCTGTTCTATATAAATCTATGGTATGCCCACACCTTAAATACTGCGTGCGGATCTTGTCACCCCATATCAAAAAGATGTATTGGAATTGGAAAAGGTTCAGAAAAGTGCTAAAAACTTTTTAGGGATATGGAACAGCTTCTGCATGAGGAGAGATTAATAAGACTGGGACTTTTCAGCTCGAAAAAGAGATGACTCAGGGGAATATAATAGAGGTCTATAAAATCTTGACTGGTGTATTTAGCTGACTGGCTGACTGGGTGTCCATAAAAGGGAGCTACCCTCCCTCTTCACTTATCACAGGTGCCTTTGCTACAAACCCAGTCTTGTGGTCTTTGTGGGCAGTTTGAACGAGATCTGCTATGTCAAGTATCAGCACAGGGCTGGGACAGCATACACAAAAAAAAACACACATACAGCCAAAGACTAACTGCATCTGAATGCCTGACTCTAGCTTACAGATTTCTTGGTGTGTTTAGGGTGGTTACTGGATCTATGAAGGTAGGTGATCTGTAGGTTTCTTGTGCATAGTTAATACCTCCCACAACACACCTTTCACAATCCATGGGACCTACACATGCCTACCACAACATGTGGTGTACCTCCTCCAGCTCGCTACATGTCTCTAGCACCCTGTGACCGACACAGCTACAACACTGCTAGAACACTATAGAGCTGGTCACAAGACTATGCAGGCACTCTTCTTCTGCGAATCCCAGTCCTACACCAATGCCTGGTTCCCAGGAAGCTATTCTGTCCTAAAGTTGCCTTCAAATAATCAGAATAAGTAAGAGCTCAAATTCTCTGTTACTGGCCATAGCTTCTTTCCAAGGACCACCCGATAACAAAATTCACAATAACGCGGCATTTCTCCAAAGACGCTAATCAAAAATAGCATTTGTATAACAGTGCCACCTGGTGACTCCTACTGTCACAGTGCACCCCACAGGCACATGCTGACCCAGATGGATATGCCATGCTCTGAAGTCTGCCAGACTTGTGTTCGGGCAGACAGCAAGTTTCACAGACCAGGATGCTCAAGGAGTAAATCCTCCTGCTGGGTGTGGAGAGTGTAACCCCCAGGGGCTGGCAGCAGAATCTCTCAGCATATCTGCCAGGACAGGATGAGAGGGGGGAGACCTCCAGGCCACTCAGAGTGACCGGCAGCACTTTGAGTCACACCCAGAAGTGAACGGAAGGGCAAAGCAGCCTCACAGCCACAAGCCACCCCCATGCTCTTTCCTGCCCCACGTTGATGACAGTGGATCACCCTGGCCAAGTAAGGGTAAAACTCAGGGAGGAAACTCTGACTCAGGAGGGCAGTGAATGCACCCCCACCCTGCTAATGAGCTCAGCAGAGTGACTGTGCCTTAGGCACTGTGCTGCTAAATCTCAGCTCTCCCTGGAGATGTGGTGGTGCTGGGGGCCCCCGAGAGGGGACACTCATAGGGCATCTGGGCCCTTGAGATAGGAAGTGGACAGCCTCTTTCCAGGGCCCAAGTACCAGCTTAGTAGAAGAATGGGGTTCCCCCTAAGGGTTGGAAGAGCAGAGCTACAGAATCTGCCCCTCGGGTGATGGGAGGGCAAGTCACGTGACAGAATCCGCCCATCACAGGACCCAGTGCTGGCATACTGCCCAGGATAGTGGGGAAGGATCCCTCCCCGTCAGCCAGCCTGCTGGTCACCCCGGGTGGGTGGAGTACCCACAGGGCTGCCAGTGTGGTTTCTGAGAGATCAGGGCTGATGCACAATAAATGGCCAGCTCCCCCGTGCAGCTGAATTCTCACACAGTTAAAACCACAGCAGAGTCACCGAGATTCACACTTCCTGGGCGGGTGCAGAGATAGTGTTCGGTCTGACTAATAAACCTCCTTTTTCCCTGCACTTCAGTCTACAAAGCACGATGCTCAGTGCTTTCAGGACTCATCAAGCAGAATCAAACCATCGAGGGAGAGAACCAGGTGATTTCTTAAGGAATAAAATTTAATGCACATAAACATCTGCAACCAACATCTGGAATTCTTGTGAGAACTTTCCTTCCATGGTATCAAATATTCTGCACCAGGCACAATAATTAACTTATATATATCTTTCAAAACATAATATAAAACAAAACTGGAGAGAATATTAAAGTCAAATAGAAGTTATCAAGCTGCATTACAAAGTCTATGTAAACATACTTTGAGGTAATAAACATTTTATGACTATAAAGCCATATTTACCTTCTCTGATGTTTGCTTATCCTTAGAAACCAAGGTAGAAATGTCTAAAATTCCTTTGGTTAGCTTGAGTGTTTCATATAATTAAATAAACAAAACATGCATGTGAAGAACGTTTCTCAAAACACCATATGTATGAAAGCAATGTGAAATATATCGTGGCAGTAAAGGCACAGGCAAGTTGAATGACCCAATATTTAAAAATTTGTATTCATTTCATTTTTATATCATTGAGACGTTCCACTCTATGTAATTTAATGAAAATAGGCTGATGAGTGTGAATATAACGTATCCAAAATATGCTACATGCAAAAGGTCTCTTCTGAGGTATGATTAAAAAGCTTATTATACTCTACTGAGTGTGGTCATCCTATTTGTGTAAATGTATCACTCTTGTATCTGAAACTAGAAATATGAAATATAACCCTGAGGGCTTATTGTAATTATGCGAAGTGTGAGCCATTAATGGTGGTTTGGAATCTTGATGGCTCCCATCAACTAGGACAATGAAAGTAGGGGCAGGAATAGTCTTGGCAACCCCAAGGGGGTTTTTGTGATCCAACCCCTCACATCAATATTAAGGTCTCTTCCTCCGGTGGGCGAGGAGAGCTGGGGAGGGAAAGGAGGCAGGGGTAAAACGTTTAGAGGGGATTGCTCAGAACAATACATGATTCTTTCACCACCTGCCATGTCACTTTCGGTTTCTCAATGCCACGTTGCTGTGATTCCGCGCTCTGACACCAGGATGCCGCCTGCAAGGTCCCACCCTGGCTTCTAACAGCCTAGTTACTCCTTGTCGGGCGACCTCAACAATCCCTTCTGATCCCGAGTTGCCCCAAATCTACCAGGCACTTGGAGTTTTCCCCTCTGGTTTGTCACCCCGGAAAAGAGTGAAACCTGCCCCCAGCTGTCAGCTCACTTTGGTGCACATGCTCCACACAGTTTGTGCAACGGAGACCCTGTCTGAGGTAAAATTAAACACAAAATATCTTTGATAGAAAAATCCACTTCTGAGACAAAATTGTGAGGAAAAGCAAACACTGACAGGTTACCCAGGAAATACACGTAACACGCAATGTCAGGCTTTATATTGCAATATTAGCACCTAAATTCCCTTTTCTGCTCCAGGTTATTCTGGCCTCTGAACAGCTTCCCAGCATACCCTCTGCCCACGGAAAGCACCCCACTTAAATGCTGGCCCTGTGTTTGTGGAAAGCCTGCACTTCAAATCCCTGATCGTTTAACAGGGTTTGCAAGGTTTTTTCCCCCTTTTTTCAGACTCTCCGGTCATTCCTGGTTTTTACACAGTGCAGGGGCTTCCAAGACGCGGTTTCATAGCTACGGCATGGGTCAGCAATCTTTTAGAAGTGGGGTGCCGAGTCTTCATTTATTCACTCTCATTTAAGGTTTCACGTGCCAGTAATACATTTTAAGATTTTTAGAAGGTCTCTTTCTATAAGTCTTTAATATGTAACTAAACTATTGTTGTATGTAAGGTAAATAAGGTTTTAAAATGTTTAAGAAGCTTAATTTAAAATTAAATTATAATGCAAAGTCCCCCAGACCAGTGGCCAGGACCTAGGCAGTGTGAGTGCCACTGAAAATCAGCTCGCCTGCCGCCTTCAGCACACATGCCATAGGTTGCCTACCCCTGAGCTACAGCATTTGACCCAAGGCTTAAGAATCTGAAGTGCCTTCCGAAATCTCAGAGGGACGAGACGTGGAGCGTGCTTTCAGAAGTCTTAAAAGAGCAACATTCCAAGGCGAAAACTACAGAACCTGAACCACCAAAAAAGAAAATTAATCTTTTGTTGGTGGCATCCGACTCAGATAATAAAAATGAACATGCATCAGTCCACTCTGCTTAGGATCGTTATCAAGCAGAACCCGTCATCAGCCTGTACACATGTCCTCTGGAACGGTGGGCAAAGCATGAAGGGGCTTATGAATCTTTAGCGCATCTGGCACGTCAATATCTTGCAATGCTGGTTACAAAAGTATCATGTTAATGCCTGTTCTCACTTTCAGGTGACATTGTAAACAAGACATGGGCAGCATTATCTCCTTGCTTGTCTGAGCAATTGACTGAACAAGAAGTAGGACTGAGGGGACTTTCTAGACTCTAAAGTTTTGCACTGTTTTGGGTTTGAGTCCAGTTATTTTTTGTACATAATTCTACATTTGTAAGTTCAGCTTTCATGATAAAGAGATCACATTGCAGTATTCATGTTAAGTGAATTGAAATACTATTTCTTTTGTTTCTTTTTTTCCGTGCAAATATTTGTAATAAAAAATAAATTTGCAGTGAGCACTGTACACTTTGTATTCTGTGTTGTGACTGAAAATCAATATATCTGAAAATGTGGAAAACATCAAAAACTATTTAAATAAATGGTATTCTATTACTGTTTGACAGCACGATTAATCACAAGGAATTTGTTTAATCGCTTGACAGTCCTACTTGCCACCTTTCTAATGACTGGTAATCAGACTGCTCTACCTCTTCCCCCAAGGCCCCACCCCTGTTCCACCTCTTCTCCCACGGCTCTGCCCCTACTCTGTATCTTCCCCCGTCCCTCCCCCCCAATAAAAAAGAACCAGACGTCAGGGCTTGTCAAATGGCACCTGGTGAAACAAGCCAAAATCTGGACTCTCCAGGTGAAACCCAGATGGGTGGCAACCCTAATGCAATACTTATGGGGAGGGTCCACCTTGATTGTCACAGGGTGACAGACGGGATGAGGAGCTGGGGGGGGTACTGGGAACCAGTGGGGATGAGGGGATACAGATCTGATAAGGAGGCAGGACATGGATGGAGAATTGGGACTAGATGGGCACGGAGACTGGGCAAGGAGCCCGCGGCGGGAGATTGGGAGGGGGAGCTAGGTGGATGGGAAATGAGGGGAGGAGGGGGAGACTGGAGGCCAGGCTGAGGAAAAGAGACGGATTGGATGAAGGGCTGGCTGGGGGGAACTGGGACTGGCTGGGCCAAGAGATGGAGCCTGGGATGAGAACATGGGACTGGGAAGAGGAGGCAGGGGTGAGGCAGAGACAGGGACAGGTCAGCAGGAATGCGTCAGGCGGGGTCACGCTGGGGAGCAATGAGCAGCAAAGCCAATGCCCACGAGTGCACACTCCCCTATAGCGAGCATTAGTTATATAGAGGACAAGCTGGCATAGCAATAGCTAAGGGTTGCCAGCAGATGGAGACCACTTCCCGCCTTTGGCCCAAGGCCCTAGAGCCAGCGCTGGCCTAGTAACCAGCCCAGCTATTGGTTTGATGGCGCTTTCTGCAGGTCCAAAGGACAGTGGCACCAGTGGGTCTGTGGGAAGGGCCTGTCCCCTCACCCTGGAGGCATGCAGCAGGACCCAACAAGACCCCGGGGGGTCTCTGTAACATGCACACTTTGCCTGGTTTGCCAGGGGAGAGCGGGGCTCCTGGGGCAGTGGGGATAGTGTCCACCTTCCAGTGTTCCCTGAAGTTACGGGGACAGAGTCCCAGGACAGCTCATAGGAGCTGTGGAAATTAACCCTTTCTGTCCCTCCACTACAAGCCCTAATGGTCTCTCAGATCACCCTCCCTCTCTTTAAATCCTTTACCCTACTCTAGCCCCTTTAAGGTGAGAATCTTCAGGGGCTTCACAAACCATCATTAACTGAACCTCAGGCCTCCTCTGCCTCAGGATATTTTACATGTAGGGAAACTGAGGCACAGAGCGGTGGTGTGGTACTGCTCCCTGGGCCGGGGCATGGCTCAGTGTCACAAGGCAAATCAATCCCAGAGTCAGGCACACAACCCAGGAGTCCTGACGCCTCCGCCCCACCCCCCAATCCCCACCTCTGACCTAAGGTTGCTAATTTTGATTGGACGTATTCCTAGAGGTTTTCTCACATGACAGAATCTTTAATTCCTGGTGACTTCAGGACAATCCTGGAGGGTGGGTGACCCCAGTCTGACCCCTAGGCCACAGTCATACCTTGTACAGGGTGGGACCTAGGCCAGGCAGGCAGGTGCCGGGGCTTGCACCTGGGTGGTATCTGAGGGTTACTGAGGCTAGCAGTCAGGGCTGGAAGCTTGTCCCCTGGGTGGGGCGATCAGGGAGAAGGATCTAATCCCCTGCGCACACACAGCTCTGGCTCGGCTGCTCCAGCTGGGTAAGAGAGGGAGGACTGTGGTTCTCTCTCTCTTTTCTCCCTGAAATAAGGAGGATCTGTGCTGGTCCTGAGCTGGGGCCAGGCCAGGGGAGGGTGGAGAGCATAGGGCCGGCAGCACCTGGGAATCTCGGAGCTCTAGGAGGGCCAGGTAGGGGGCCTGGCTGGAGAGCAAACCCCTTCGCTCTCAGGCTTTTAGCAGAACCAGTCTCCATGGGGCTGCTTCCACCTCACCCTGACATTGTTTCCCAGCTCCAGTCACTTCCAGAGGCTTTTATGGACCAGCTAAATCCTCCTCCTTCCCCCAGCCCCTCTCTGCCCCTTCTGTGGCTGCTTTATGTCTCCCTTTGCTGCGAGGAGCGCGAGGGGGGGAGTGTTCTTTGGGGTACACCCAGCTGGGATCAAATCACCAGTCACCCGCGCCATCAGAGATGGAACCGCACTGCGGGGCGGCCCTGCTGGACCAGGGCAGAAGCGGGGCAGGCAGCGAGGGGAGAGGCACCGTAATGAATCCTGCTGCCAGAGAGAGGAAATCGCCTGCCCAGCTCCACAGGGCCCGATCCTGCGAGGCACCGAGCACCCTCCTCGTCAATGGGAGTGGAGCACTGGAGTGAGTTCATGTGCATCTCCCGGGGAGGCAGGCGGCTGTCAGCCCATCTCAGACCATGTTGTAACAGATACAAGTTTCAGCCCCCCAACCCCGCACCCCCCAGCCATTAGGAGAGGGAGAGGGCTCAGTTGAGGGTGACCAGACCTCCCGTTTTTAAAGGGACAGTCCCGTATTTAAGCCCTCCTGCAGGTGCCCTGACTTTCTCTTAAAAACGGGCAACTGTCCTGTATTTTCTGGCTCACTCCCCACCCCCCCAATCAGTACTGATGGGTTCTGATGCTGGCCGGATCCCTGCTCGCCAGTTGCCCACCCACTAGCGGTGAGTGGGGGGCCCAGTGGCTGACGATGGGGGTGGGTGTTCAGGGCTGGGGGCAGTGCCAAGAGGCTGCTGCTGGCCACATTCTGGTGTGAACTGGGGCAGAGATCTGGGGACGGGGGGCCTGTGACCCCGCATGTCCCTCTCCCCTTCTTCCGCCCCCC
>ML677374.1:17774254-17877963 GCA_007922305.1 Dermatemys mawii
TGGGTGCATTAGAGGGCTGGTGGGGGATGAGGAGTGGGGGGTTAGGCGAGGGTGCATTGGGGACCTTCTGGGGAATGAGGAGTGAGGGCTGGGGCGAGTGAGGAGAGGATGCATTGGGGGGCTGGTGGGGGATGAGTGAGTGCTGGGGGGTGAGGAGTGGGTGTATAGGGAACTGGAGGGGACATTGGGGGGGATGCTCTGAGCCATACAATACCAAGATACCCAATTCCCCCGAGAGCCAGGGGGATGATATACCAGTGGGCAGAGAAGGCAAGACACACACATGACCAGTTTGGGAATGCTGTCCCCTCCCCATTCTGTCTGTCCATCCATCTAGGAGCCTCCACTACTTGCAATCACTGGTGTTATTCATATGCACTGAGATGGCACCATGCCTTTGCCCGGAAGAGCCTGGTCTAAATTAGACCTGCAATAAACAGACAGATAAGCAAAGGGAGGAGTAGGGGAAGAAGCAGTGAGGCCCAGATGTATAAAAGTATTGTTCCGTCACACACAGAGCGAATTGTCTACCTTCTGATAGTTTTAAGCATGCACTGAGATGGGGCAGAAGCTGAAAGTCTGAAACTGTAGCTCAGATGTGAGAGGCACAAGTTTGGGAGAAGAGATGATGTTTGACAGACACAAGAGCAGCAAGTGGAGTCCACAGTTGTTGCAGTGTGTCAGAGCAATGAGAAACAGAAGGCAGCCTCCTGGCCCTGGTTTCCCCTTCACTGGGAGAAGTTTGCTCAAGTTAGGGGAGTCAAGTGAAGGAAGCCAAGATTAGCCCTTGGTCTATCCTACTCAGGACTAGCTCATGCAGGCAGATCTTATTGATCAAACATTTCAGGTGCCCAGGAGTTTTATCTACAATTAGATGTTTCCAAATTTGTAGCTGAATGGTCACTACAGTGGTGAGTATAAGTGTCAGCCAGGGTGAAAATATGTTTCTATAGGTTTTGTAAAGATGAGTGTAATGTCCTTTAAAAGGAGAGATTCCCATCTTGCGATTAACTCCAAATGCATATGCTTCACTGGTAATGCACGCCGAGGTGCTCTCTCACATTTCACCTGTATCATTACATTGGTTTCCAGAGCAATTCCAGATAGGCATTAAATGTCCCTTAACCTTCAAGGCTCCTAGTTCTTATACAATGGCCTGTTTAATGCAATCAGTGATGCCTTTGGTTCTGAATCTTCCCCGTTGCCTTGAAGTGCTTATTTCGGTAGCTGTTCCACTATGCAGTAGGGTTTATTATATGCCTGTTGCTCTGAAATGTCTTATACCTTTAGATTTGTGCAATTCACTAATATTCTAAAAGAAAACTCCACTCTAGTTATCCTTGTAGGGGGCTTTTTTTTGATACAGTGTTGCACTTTGTTTTGTTGAGTGTCTTGTGTTGGCTTAAATAGCATTGCACCCCCGTATAGGCAGTGCCAATATGGTAGCAGATTGTTATTATCTATGAGCTCTGTAATTGTGTATGTTAATATACACAAAGAACAATGTTTCAGTGCAAATTACAAGGTCCCTCCCCTTCAGCCTAAAGTCATAATAAGCAAATACAATCCACAACCAGCACAGAGTGGCATGTGGTCTTTGTAGTTGTAGTGCTTCTTGGAACAGGCAGGTTTTTCAGAAGGCTTTCTGGAAGAGAAGAGGGAGGAGACATGGATGCTAATTGGGAGGCTGCTTTAAGCAGAAGTGGGTCGGGGTGGCATGCAAGAAGGCGCAGACTCAGAAGCAGCGGAAAGGGAAAGGGGGATCAGCTGGGAGATATTCTTGAACAGCCCAAAGGGGGTATAGCAGGAGAGCAGAGTCAGCGGGGAGAGTGCTGCAGCTGATGTAAAGTAGGAGCTTTGGGGAATCTTCCCTATTGCTTTACTCTTCATGGAGTCATTTCCACCAGTGCAAACTGCTACCATTTTGATCTAGTAGCATTTTATACTCACTTTACACTCACTGGTGTAAATGACTGCACAGCGAGCAGGGCAACGAAGGATCTGTAGGGAATAAGAGGTAAAGCCAAGGCAGAGATAGTACAGGCAGGAGACTGGGGTCACTGGTCAGAGCAGTAAAAGAGGAGGGGATCTGGCCAACAGTATTATTTGTATTATTGTTGTGCCTAGGACCAGGACCCTAGTGTGCTAGGTGCTGTACAGACACAGAGCAAAAAGCTGATCTCTGCCCCTGAGAGCTTACAGTCTAAGTATAGACAGACCAAGGGGGGAGTGCAAGGAAATAATGGACAATATTGATCAGCGTGGTAGGCTGTGATTTCAGCACACAAGCAGTCGAACAGTTATCAGAAACTGACCGTGAAAGGATGGGGAAGCAGGCGAGACCACAGACGAGGCAATAGTGGTTGCTGCAGTGGGAAACAACCACAGTCTGGATTAATGTCAGGATGGTAGAGACATCGGGTAAGACTCAGTTTTGGGTTTATGAGGTTCTGAGTAAGGACTCCTGTTCTATTGGAAGCTATCTAGAAAAAATACTGAAAGCCCTAAATTTGGAACCGGGACTAGCCTTGCAATCGAACACGTCCAAGGGAGATTGAGTACAATCCTCACTTGAGTCCAGTGTGATCCAGAGCCCGCAGAAAACAGTGAACCCTATTTAATTCAGATTTCAAGGCCTTTATTCCAACTAATAAAGAGCAACACGTTCTGTGTTTCACTAACTGGCCCCACTTTGCCCAGACTAATGGGATCCTTATAGCAAATATGTGCTATAAGTATTCCCTTGAGAGCCCCTTCTTCTCCACAGAAAGTGAACATCACTAGACCAGGAGTGGTGTTAACACTTATATGATAGTGCAGCTAGCAAAGCATCAGAAGATGGTAATTTGTTCCATCAACAACAAAAGTCTGTGCAAAATTTGGAACATCTGTACACCTGAGTTTCATTTTCTTGAGGATATTATAAGTTCTAAATGGGAGGACACAATATGTGAACATCAGGGTCTCAAGCACAAACTACCAAGGTCCAGAAAGCTGGCTATAGAACCAAAGTATTCAGCCTTTGTTTCTAAGCAAGTATTTATCAGCACCCAGCAAGACGCTGCCTCTTTTCCTGTTCTTAGTTTATCTTGCCAAATCTTTTGGTAGCTGGAAATCTCAGGGCACTGTGTTGGAGACTCTAACTCCATCACAGGATGCAGGATCCCATTCCAGTTTATGGTGAAGTCTCCGAGATATGCCATGGGGACTAGAGGTTAACTATGATTTTTCCAAACACTGGTTATTCAATACTTTTCTGATCTATGCTTCCAAATTTTGCATAGAACCTGATATGAATTTATTTGAAATAGTGATTTTTTTAATACAAAGGTTTCACCTGATTCCCAAGACCTTCATAAAATCAGGGTTTACCTGTATTTCTGTATCCCCAGCCCACTCCCAGTGTACCTCAGTACCTGCCTGGTCTTCTGGCAGCAGAACATTCATGAAGAGCAATGTCCCATGCCAGAGGAGTATCCCCAGGGGAAAAGGCATGTCAGAATGTTTATTCTGTCCTGTCAGATGAGTGACGTTGTTTCTTGTCATGATCCATCCTATGTGGTGTGAGATGGGTATTAGGGTGCTTGCGAATATTATGAGAATGTTTCATAACAAGGATCCTGAATTTAATAGTTTTTCCTCTGACAAAGCTAATTTGTTGCTTTTGGGCCAGATGGGAATGAACCTTGCCATGGCAGAAGTGCTGTCTCCGTTTCCCTGGCCTTTGTAGGTGAGTTCCTCAGGTTGCTCTGTGGCGCAAACGTGAAGAAAGATCCAAATAACTTTATTTTTACACTGTTTCAGTGCGTGTATGCCAACTCTTGATGGACTTCCTGCCGGATGAAAGAACCTCTTCTAGAACAGCTGAGATTAGACTGCCTGCTGTTGCTTTTTACATACCCGTAATGGCTCTGCTTTTCTTCAGTCATCAGCACAGATGGTTTTTAATGGAAAAGCTGAGCAGTAGAGACATTGAGATCCTATAGATCCTGCTGTCTTACAGATACAAAACCAGATAGGGGTTTGTAATTGCATGTGGATGGTGAGGGCTTTTAAAATGACTGCCTAGCTTAACATCTGTATTTCGCTTGTTTGGATCTGCCAGCTAGTGCTTGTTGCAGCAGCTGAAATGGAACAAATTTTAAGAGCTGAGCAACAGCACTGGCTCGGGGGGAGGGGGGAAGGAAGACCAACAAAAAAAATAATGAATCATGACATATGTTGTTAGAAATGTTGTTACTTGTGTTTCCTGTAGCATTTAATTCAGTCTGACATCTGTATCCTCTGGAAATGATTCTTTTGCTGTCAAGGAGTCTGCTACAGTAGTAACTATTCTGGACGAATCTTTAAAATGCTTGTCAGGATTAAAGCTCTAAAGGAAAGGTTTGAAATTAAAGGTCTGGAATCTCCTTGGCTGGGTTAGGCATAGCACGGCAATCTAATCCACGTTGATTTCTCGTCTCCTTTCCACTGTGTTTGTCCTCAGGGGATGCAGTTGTGATGCTGGGGACAGAGAAGTGATTCATGCTATGTACTAACTGAATTTTTGCCTAGAAAACTAGCAGAGACAAGATGTTCAGCTGTTGGATAAGCCAAATATTTTACAAAAAAAAAGAGAGTGTGAGAATGGAAGAAGGGTGCGTGTGTGGTGGGTAAGATGCACGCAGATGGTGTTACATTCTGAGATATACCACAGAGCAATAAAGGATCACAGAAACTCCAGGTGCTTCTCTCAGGATGGTACCAATTACTCTCAAAGGAAAATGGATACAAGGAGATAACGTAAGTGAGGAGGGGGAAATGTCCACTCAGAATAGCAATTTTAATTAACGGAGCCGCTTCAAAGCATTTGCTTACATTTGAATGATCTGTCCTGCAAAGGCAGTGGTCTTCTGAAGGATTTGTTTTCTGTTACAGGAGCACTACATTTCTACACAGACTGTTTAAACCTCAGCACATCACTCTGATCACAAAAAGCCTTGTCTACACTGGTGTTTGCAGTGTTGCTGCAGCTGTGTTATCCCAGGATATGAGAGAGACAGGGAAAGCTATTACCTCACCTGCCTTGTCTCTCTTGTCTACATGGGAGCATTGAGGCACTTACAATTGAAAAGAGATGCTATATATCATAGACACAATGTATTTGCCCCTGAGAGCTGTGCAGGGCATTGTAGGGTAACAATCCCTGCAATACTTGCTGCGAGTATTGTGTATGGACATGGTGCCCCTTATGCACCCAGTGCATGATATAGATACATTGCATTGTTGTCACTTGCACCTGTTCAGACACACCAATGAATGTTCCAGTAGTGCAGCTGTCTAGTGTAGACAAACTTACTGAGGAGAAGCAGGCTCCTAGGCTTTGTCCACACTACACTCACATTCTTAAGATTTCCTTCTCTGTATCACAACCATGGGAAACTTTAGGAAAATATAGCTAATGTAGGCAGAGCATTATTCATATGATTGAGGTTGGCCTTCTAAACACAAGCACGCGGCAACCCACTCCCGGTTGTTCTTTCTGTCTAGCCTTAATACCAAGGTGGTTTACTCAAGAAGGGAAGGAAGCGGTGGGAAAAGATACTACTTTCCCAAGGCAAGCCTTCCTCCAGAAATCTGGAAAAATGAGATTTCAGGTCTTCCCTCAAAATATATTGGAAAGGCACTGAATAGTAGAGGGAGTGACAGAGTGAATTGTAAGCTGTTTGGGGCAGGAACCTCTGTGTTCTGTGGATGTGCAATGCAGTGCCCAGCACGGCGGGGTCCTCATCTGTAACTAGAGCTCCTAGGCCCTACCGCAGTACAAACAACAGTAATCAACACTAATGGCTGTTGACAGTTTTGGATGAGAGACCAATCTAGAAGACCTTCACTTAGCTTGTGGCCACCATAGGACTTAATTCTTATGCTTATGCTGGTGCACTGTGGTTGTAAAATGCTGCCAAATCAGAACAGTAGAGTTTTATTCCCTCTGTGCACTCACTGTGCATTGGTGCAAATCACTGCAGAAGACATAGGACAATGGTGAACCGGGCCCACAGACCAAAAGATCTGCTGAGAAGTGAGGCGCTTTTCTGGGTTGTAAAGTAGCTACCATTGCATATGTAGTCACTAGAGCAGTGGTTCTCAACTTATTTCAGTCCATGGACCACCAGGCAATCAAAAAAAAGACATGATTAACAAGAGCAAACACATTTTGGTTTGCAATTTATTTATTTCTTAATAGATGTTTGGAGTCTCTTCTCACTGACAAGCTTTTCAGTGTTTGGAGTGGTACCTGATAATGCACAACGAATATTGCTTTCCACTGTGAGCTGATTCCTCTGTTTGGACTTAACGTGCAACAAACATGAAAATCCCATCTCACACATATAAGTTGATGCAAATGGCAAAAGAAATCTGACTGCGTGTGCTGACAGATTTGGGTAACTCCCGGTCATACTGGCCCAAAATTTCTCTATGGTAGACTGCTGGTGCACATCTTGGGTCGCAAAATCATTTTTCAGATCCAAAATTTCTTCTGCAGAACCTCTGGAACACTATTAACATCTGTTGTGAATGGATTCCTGATGAAAGATAATCCATTCTTTGTCCTGTCCACCTCTGGAAAGTATTGTTGGAATTCGTCTCGTAGCTTCTGTAAATGATCGAGAATTTGCATCCGAATGGCTTCCTTTCTCCCGAGCATGGCATCCATATATGGAAATTGAACCAAATTATTGCCTTTGACTCTTACAATCCAGAGTTCCAATTTGTCAAGGAAAGCCTTGATGATGCTTTGGTGAGAGAATAGATTTGCATCTTTCACTTGCAGCCGAAGATCCAGTTTGTTCAAGATTCCAAAAATATTGACAAGACACACAAATTCTAAATTTGAGTGCATCAGCACATTTCAGAATTCCTCTTTCTCTTGAGGCTGGAGAAACAAATCCAACTCCTCTCTCAATTGGAAAACTCTGTTGAGTACGTTCCCTGCTGACAACAACCGTACAGAAGTGTAGAACAGCAACATATCAAAGTCAGAACCCAAGTCCTGCCAAAATCTTTTGAATAGCCTGGTGTTCAGAGCCGATGATTTGATGTAATTCACCACTTTCACCAACCCTTTCAAAATGGCGTTGAGTTGATCAGACAGTGTTTTTTGACGCCAAAGCTTCCCTATGAATGAAGCAATGAACTCCAGTTACTGTTGGAGCGCACTGTTTCACCAACGTTTGGAAGCCTGATCTTGAGCCCAGCATGGCAAGTGCGCCATCAGTGGTGACACCCACAAGATTTGCCCAATCCAGATCATGCAGATTAAAATGGCTACCCCTCTAATACTAGACACCATGCAAGGCACTGCATTTAGCCGTATGGAGTGGAAATCCATCAACCTCATGAAGAAACTTGCACAAATACAGACAGATATAATCTTTCTTTCCAAATGCAAATGGATGGACATCATACCAAATGGATTGAAGGTGAAAAATCCACTACTATCTACATACTGCACAGTGAGAGATTATGCCAGACGCTATTAAAGAAACTCAGGAACCATCTGATCAGAATCCCGTATAGCAAACAGGAAAACATCAGAAAAGAGCTCTCCAATCTGGAGACTTTAATAAAAAAACAACCTTCCACACAAATGGACTTTACTAAAATAAGACAGGAGATCTACATTACATACTTCACTTCTCTATAGAGGAAGAAGGATTGTAAACTGTCTAAAATCCTACCTGCCACATGGGGCCACAACAGTGGTACCCCTAGCTCACCCAACAATATTGTCAATCTATCCAGCTACACACTCAGTCCGGCAGAAGAGTCTGTCCTATCTCGAGGACTCTCTTTCTGCCCCACCACCCCCACAAACATGATACAGTTCTGCAGTGATCTTGCTGATTCTTTTAAAGTGAAAACGGCATAGACTGAAAGACTAGAAAATATAAGAGCTTTGTTCTGTGTTATAAGTCTGTTGATCACGTTAAACACCCAGTAACACAACTGTAATGCGTCGAAGTAGCATCATTGCTGATTGGCTAGCTCAGGTATCTGGAGAACTTCAGCTGTTCTAAGCTATGAATTCTCCTTTAGAGACCCAGAATTATTCCTCTACCAGGAGCAACTCTGTTTCAGAGCCTGCAGCAGAGAAACCTCTTCCTGTTCTGCAGTTCAGAGGATGTGGGCCTTTGGAGCCTCGGAGAGGGATGTGGTGCAGATCAAGCCCTTTGGGGAGATAATCTATTTGGCATCAGATGGATGGTTTTAAACTTGGTGTTGCTAGAACAGTGGTTTTCAACCTTTTCTCATTTGCAGACCCTTAAACAATTTTAAGTGGAGATGCAGACCCCTTTATAAATGTTGGTCTGCAGACCCTCAGAGGTCCATGAATCTTAGGTTGAAAACCACTGCAGTAGAGCATCCCTTAGTAGGTGAATGGTGAGCTGTCTTCAGTGGCCATTTTAACAGGGACCTTGCGGACTGTCCTGGTTGGATGATGCTGGCAGAAGGGAAGGATAACTTGTACGGAAAAATGGCTCCCTCGGTTTGAAGATATGGAGGGGGATCTTGTAGGAGCTTCACAAGCAGAATCAAGGAGAATTTTGTCTGAAACTCTTGGTAGAAAATAGGGATCCTTAAAAATGGTCCCTTCCTAACCTCGTATCTGGGCCCATTCCAATGCTTCTCTCTCTACAATGTTGTTAACTCTCTGTACTGCCAGGACACTCGTGGTTGTGCCACCTCTTCTCTGTCTCTGTCCCCCCCGATTTCCCATTTCTCTTACCAGCTCTCTCCGTCCCTCTTCTTCAATCTCTGCATTGGCTTTTGCTCTTCTTTCACAGGAAGTTGGTACTTCTCCTTGCTCCCTCCCTGACTGCTGTGCACCCACAGCACTCCCTTTGGGCTGACCAAGGTTCTCTCCCAGAGACACTCTATCACTTTCAGCCACTCCCATATCTCTGCCTTCATTCATGCTGTCTTCATATATTTCAAGCACATTATGGCTTTCAGGGTTCTCTTGCAAAAACCAAAATTAAATGTTAAACCACTTTGCTAACAGAACAGTGGTGGGTAAACTACGGCCTGGGGCCATTTTAAGCCAGACTGCAAGCTCCCGCTGGGGAGACGGGTCTGGAGCTTGCCCCTGCTCCAGCTGGGTCACTGGGTTGAGTGGGCTACACCATGCGACTCGGCCCCACTCCAATGCTCCAGCCAGGGCACTGGCTCAGGGGCTGCTCCACACGGCTCCTGGAAGTCGCGGCATGATCCCGCTCCAACTCTTATGCACTTCACTTGCCCCCTCCAGCACTCCAATGGGAGCTGCAGGGGTGGTGCCTGCAGATGGGGCAGCGAGCAGAGCTGCCTGGCCATGCCTCCGCATAGGAGCCAGAGAAGGGACATGCCACTGCTTCTGAGAGACGCTTGAGGTAAGTGCCACTCAGAGCCCGCACCCCTGAGCCTCTCCCCATGCCCCAGCTGCCCCAGCCCTGATCTCCGTCTTGCCCTCTGAACTCCTTGATCCTAGCCCAGAGCACCCTCCTGCACCCCAAACCTCTCATCTTCAGCACCACCCCAGAGCCCGCACCCCCAGCCAGACCCCTCATCCCCTCCCACACCCCAACCCCAATTTTGTGAGCATTCATGGCCCGCCATACAATTTCTATTCCCTGATGTGGCCCTCAGGCCAAAAGGTTTGCCCACCCTGGTAATAGAATGTAAGAACTGATGACAGCAGACAGGTTGCGGCTCTCTGCTGAAAGGGCATGAAGCACACTTGGGGCAGTTTAATTTTAAGTCAGTGCCTCTTGCTCCCCAGCCTGCCTGCCAAGCTTTAAATGGCTCTGAAGTTTCCATTTCACTGATAGGTAAACCCACTCCTGAACGTTCCCCTTTCAGAGATCCATCTTCCTCCACTGCTTGCTGACTGAGCTAGGGGAGAAAGGCAGAAATTTCTCTGTAGTGTAGTGGGGTTGGCGCAGTGTACAAAACTCAAATCGAAATACTGTCTTCATTCCAGAAGGCCACATTATTCCATCCTTACTCACGCGGAGTAGTACATGTTTGCCCAGGGATTTCAGTGTGGGAACTAGTGGGTGGTAAATGGAGGTGAGGAGGGAGAATGTATCCCATAACCATTAATATTCTGTATGTGTGCGTCTCACTGATGTGTCTCCCCAGTCCAGCTTTGGCACCATGTAGTCAATGGGCTTCATTAAGAGAGAACTTGCACTCCAAAAGCTGATTTGGAATTTCCCAATTTCAGGGTACACGTGAACTTGAAAATTATCCAGGCAAAAAGATTTGCAAGTAGTTTCAGGTACCATGCCTGTCCCTGAGTCCTTCTGCCAACATCTCCAGTTTTTCAGTCAAATTTCCCTGTATTTTAAAAATGTTTTTCTCTCCTCTGGTGCTGTGCAAAAGACCCTCACAAATAGCATAAACCAGGGGTGGGCAAACGTTTTGGCCTGAGGGCCACATCGGGGTTGCAAAACTGTATGGAGGGCTGGGTAGGGAAGGCTGTACCCTCCCCAAACAGCCTGGCCCCCTGCATCCGACCCCCTCCCACTTCCCGTCCCCTGACTGCCCCCCTCAGGATCTCTGATCAATCCAACCACCTGCCGCTCCCTGTCCCCTGATTGCCCTGACCCCTATCCACCCTCTGGCAGGCCCCGACTTCCAACTCCCACACCTATTCAGCGCCCCCTGTGCCCTGACACACATCCCCCAGAACCTCCACCCCATCCGACTGCTCCCTGTAGCATGACTGCCCCCAGGACCCTCTGCCCCTTATCCAACCCCCTGACCCTAGATCTCTTACTATGCTGTTCAGAGCAGCATGTCTGGCAGCCGTGAGGCCCGGTTGGAGCCAGACACACTGCCGCGCTGCCCCGCAGGAGCGTGCAGCCCTGCCTCTCAGAGTGCTGTCTGTGGTGGCATGGCTGTGGGGGAGGGGAAAGGGCAGGGGCTAGTCTCCCTGGCTGGAGCTCACGGGCCGGGCAGGACGGTCCCGGAGGCTGGATGTGGCCCACGGGCTGTAGTTTGCCTACCTCTGGCATAGAGAGACTGACTACGCTGGAGAAAGTGGGAAACTGACTAGACACAAAGTGATAGCAAATGCACAAAGTAAACTAAATAAAAATAGAATATTTGTGATTTTTTAAAAATATTAATAATCAAAGGTGTTACTTGTAACCACAGAGGGTAAAATCTTATTAAACAGGCATATGATTTCTAAGTTGGTGATGTGACTTTAGTTTCTTTAGTAAAAAACAACTTGAAAACAGCTCACTGCAGAGCACACTAGCTGGGCTGGAGAGTGCTGTCCTTGGTTGCCTTTGTAGCCAAAACCAATAATATTTAATAAAATACTGTATAGGGGAGATTACTGTCTGCCCACCCCTCTTTTTTTCTCATCTCATGTGCATAATGGGCCAAGTTGTCTTCCCACTTGGCCCCTGAGCAGCCGTGTTAATTGGAGTGGACTTGCATGGAAGAGGTAAATTGGCCCAAAATGGTCCCAGTCACAGGCATGATGGGAAATACTGGTTTACTGCTAGCAGAATATTTTTAAAACCTGTTCTTTTCTCAATGGTTCAAATGCTGTAGCCATCCATCAGTTTTGCTAAGAACATCAATTCTTGCACAGGAAATGAGGCTCCTTTTAAAGTGCCAGAGTGTTACTATATATAGCCTTTGCAAGCAGATATTTAAAGAATCATGTTGACACTTGCAGAGAACAGGGGAAAAAATAGCTCTTGTCTGTGGAAAGTGACAAATTAAGCCAGATGATCCCATCCTAAGGGAGTAGGTGATACAGTGGATTAGTTCACTAGGCTTTCACCTTTGAAAAAAATGAGGTCTTAGGGTCTGGAGGCTGAATGCCCTCAATTTCCAGTGACTTCAATGGGAATTGAGAGTGCTTAGGACCTAACAGGATTGGAATTGTAGTTGGCTTCGGTAACATGAACGTGAGTCATCTGGTCTGTTTTGAGTCCCTGTTCGAGGTTTATTTATATCCCAATGGTTCCACTAACGTGAATGAAAATATTTTAATTCTTAATAATTTACTGTAACGTAGCTTCTTCCCCCTTTCCTGTGCTTTTGGGTGGTGGCCATCGTTATACATACGCAGCGATCACAATGAATTTTTTACATAATGATGCACTCTGGAAACTTAACATGTCCTGTGAAAATCCTGGGTTTGATCCTGCTCCCCCGGAAACCAAGGAAATTTTGCCACTGACCTCAGTGGGCGCAGGACTGGGTCCTGTATTTTCAAGCCGTTGTTTGTTTGATTAGTGCTGCTATGGTAGAGCATGCGATGTGTCTGTATTTGAGTGAATTTCAAGCCATCTGGTAACAGGTGGAGGTCCTCTCACAGTGAATACGGGGGTCTGCAAAATGACAGTGAGTGCTTGAGGCCAAAGGAAGTCTGCAGTTGTTGTGAAAAAGCTTTGTCACAGAGTTCAGCAAGTGCGTGTTTTAAATGGGCTGGAGGTTCTGATAAAGTAGGGATCAATATAAAACATTCTAACGGCGACCGGTTTATATTCGATGGATTCTGTATTCAAGTAAAGATTTTTCCAGTGAGGGTTTCACTGGTTTAATGAAAATAGGAATTGCTTCTATTTTTTCTAAATCTTGGTAGCAATAAAGACCATTTATAGTCCTCAACCTACTTGTTGTTCATTTTAAGTGATAGTTCAGCCTTTCAAACTAGACTAAATTATTTTTCTCAAGGTCTCTCTGAAGTGGAAGATGGCATTTGCTCTTCAGTATTTCAGCTGGGTTTGCCAAGGCTGCTAGGATTTATTGCCAGATACAGAATGAAAAGCAATATTCAGTGGTAAAAGGAGGAGGGAGTTAAAAGATACACCTTGATTCTAGTGAGTGCATCAGCCACAAAGGATGTGATGTGCCTGGTTACTGGGAGCCCAGGATAAGAGGGAACTACAGGTAGATTTTATATAGGAAATAAACAATTTCCCTTGTTGTCCTGACCAACCTGTATTGATGATGTTTGTTATAAGCTCTGCTCTTCTTCTGCATGACTGCTGTCAATTGTATCTGCCTATGGAGTGTCCCTTCTCTCACCACACCTGGACTCATGCAGGAATGAGATTGTGTCCCACAGCTAAATTGCCTGCTGATCTGAGCATTTTTGCTCTGGCTCCAATGAGATGCTAGAGCAATGTCAGATAAAAACAGCCGTTCAGTGCAGGAGAGTCTACTAGAATTCAGGGTAGCTTATTTTGATTGCTGTGGAACTGGAAACAGCCATTTGTATGTCCTCTCCAATGCAGACAGTTGAAAAGACACTGCAAAATATGCTGTGAGGTACTTTAACAGCGATAGCTAAAGCAAACACATGAAACACATTTGGGACATTTAGTCCTTAATCTTTGACTTTTCAGATAGTCTCTGGGCAGTTCCAGGGGACACAGGAAATCAAAGGAATGGGAATTGGACAGAACTGTTTATAACATGGATACATACCTGGCTAGAAATTCCAACAGGGAGTAATGAATGGTTCAGTGATGGGTGGAGTCCCTGAAAGTCTGCATGCAGTACTAGGTATTTTCAGTTCTTGAGGATAGAATGAAGAATCTATCCAGATTTACAGATAATGCAAAACAAGGAGGATTCACAAATATGTTGGAGGGATAGTTCAAAATACTTGGCAGCAGGATCACAGAGGGGAGGATATGGGTTTTCTAGTGAATGTTGCCACAAAAACAGCAACTGCCCTATTGCGGTGTGGTATTAACCGGCGTATCAAATAGAGCAAACTAGACAACTGTTCTGCTCAGTCCTGGCTAGGCTTCACTTGGAGCCCAAGTTTGGTTTTGGGCCCCACATTCTTTTTAAAAAGACATAAACAAAATGGCAAATGTTAAGAATCAGAGGGGTAGCCGTGTTAGTCTGTATCCACAAAAGCAATGAGGAGTCCGGTGTCACCTTAAAGACTAACAGATTTATTTGGGCATAAGCTTTCGTGGGTAAAAAACCCACTTCTTCAGATATAAAAGTTCAGAGGAGAGCAATAAAATGTTTGTGAAAGAAGATGTGAGGAACAGTCAAGGGAAGGGGACCGCAGGCTGGAGGAGATGACGAAGGGGTCTCTGCAATATAGAAAGGGGAGGGAATTAGTTGTTCTTATTAGTCTGCTAGTACAGAACTGGAGCTAATGGGCTTAAGCTGCAGGGGGGAAAACTTGGGTTGAATATCAAGAAAATCTTTAACTCTTAACAGTTCAGAGAATGGAACAAGTTTCTGAAGAGGTTCTGGAGACACCATCACTGGAGAGATTCAGGGTGGAAAATGCACCCCCATCTATGAGGGATGGTTTTGTAAGAATGAACCAATCCCATCCCGGGAAGGAATGGGATGTCTAGGTAACATACTCTATAAAGGTCCCTTCCAAATTAAGGAAATCTGATATTTGTATATACTCTTTCCGGGTATGTCCTCAGGGATCTCTTTGCCCTAATCTAGAGCTCCATGTCAACACTCCTCTGTGCGAGCTGGAGCAGGCTCCTGCTGGAGCCACTCACTGCTGCTCTAAGTACTTGCCAGAGCAGGTGACTCCTCCCTAGGTGGTCTAGGTTGGGAGTTGGTTCTATTAAGTCGCATTGTTTGACTCTGGGAGCCATTTCAGATTTCAGCCTCCTCTCGTGGGGGTTGAAACTTCCAGGGTTTGTTCTGCTAAGTGTTAAGTTACATATTTGCATTGAGAAAAGAACGAGGAGTACTTATGGCACCTTAGAGACTAACAAATTTGTTTGGGCATAAGGTTTCGTGGGCTAAACCCCACTTTATCAGATGCATAGAGTGGAACATACAGTAGGAAGATAGATATATACAGAGAGCATGAAAAGATGGGGGTTGCCATACCAACTCTAAGAAGCTAATCAATTAAGGCGAGCTATTATCAGCAGGAGAAAAAAAACTTTGCACTGGTTACTCTGAGTGTCCAACTGCAGGGGTTGGACCTATCACTGTATTTGGGACTCTTGGGAAGACAGTGTGGGCCCCTCTGTTGGGACCAGCTGTTCCAGTGAGATGAAATGTCCGAGAAGAGTATTGTGTTTCCAGTTCCTGTAGCTGTGTGTTTGAGAGGGAGTTCCTAGTGTGTAATCACGGGTTTGCTTGCATGTTACCCAGCCAAGTCAAAACACTAATCGAGGGCACCATTTTAGCCATTATTCAATTGCCTGGCAGTGTTAGCCCAGTGGGTGCAATGGAGGGAGTGAGGGTGCTATCGAACACTGTAACCAAAGCAGCACTGCTCAGGAAGCTGTAATGCGGGTAGTATTAGTTTCCTGTATAATCCTCTCTCTCTCTCTCTCTCTTTAACATGCCTTAAGGCTGTAAATTGACTTAAGGAACAATGTGTTTCAATTAGATTTGTCTTTTTTTTTTTCTCTTGCATTTGTAAATATCTGATTTTAAATATTTCAAAGATAAAGACAACAAGAAGGCACAAGTTAAAGCTGCTATTCCATCCTTCATAGACTTTAAGGCCAGAAGGGACTATCATGATCATCTAGTGGGACCTCCTGCACGTTACAGGCCACAGAACCTCATCCACCCGTTAGGTCCAACAACTCTGGCTGAGTTTCTGAAGTCCTCAAATCTTGATTTAGACTTAAAGTTACAGAGATTCTACCAACTATTGACCCCAACACATTGTCAGTCTCATGAAAGTTTTGTTACAGTTTTAGGCCATGTCTTCACTACCACTTCTGTCAGTATAACTGAAATTGCTTGGGGTGTGAAAAAAACAGCCCCCTGAGCAATGCGAGTTATACTGAAGCAGCAGTGTGGACACTACTGTGATGGCAGGAGAACTTCTCCTGTCGTGACAGCTACCGCTGTTCATGGAGGTGGTTCTACATTATGTCGACTGGAGAGCTGCCTCCAGTTGACGCAGAGCAGCTATATGAACAATCGTACAGTGATGTCGCTGTAAGATCACTAGCGTAAACATGGCCTTAGCTGAAAAACCTGGTTTATTTGTCATTCCGTGAAGGTAGGGAGAACTGGTTAAAGCCACACACAATACAGTTAGGTTTTATGCAAATTTATCTAATGCAGTTCTGCCGTGTAACTCAATCCTGGCTTCAAGCATCTCCTGCTGTTCCAGTCCAGTCCCTTCTGGACTAGATTCTAATCTAGGAGTTTATACTGACTCATCACCTTGATAGGTATCTAAGGCCGTGTCTACACTACAAACTTTTCCTGACGCAAGTTATACTGGCATAAAGCTGCCGCAGTTAGTGCAGTCCTTGACTTTATGACGTTTGACTTACAATGAACGGTTCTTATGACGTTTCTCAGTTGACACCCTGATTTGACTTACGACAATTGGTTTAGACCAGGGGTCGGCAACCTTTCAGAAGTGGTGTGCCGAGTCTTCATTTATTCACTCTAATTTAAGGTTTCGCGTGCCAGTAATACATTTTAACATTTTTAGAAGGTCTCTTTCTATAAGTCCATAATAGATAACTAAACTGTTGTGTGTAAAGTAAACAAGATTTTTAAAATGTTTAAGAGGCTTCATTTAAAATTTAAGTAAAATGCAGAGACCCCTGGACTGGTGGCCAGGACCCGGGCAGTGTGAGTGCCACTGAAAATCAGCTCACGTGCCACCTTTGGCACCCGTGCCATAGGTTGCCTACCCCTGGTTTAGACTTTATGGTGCTCAATCCTGCAGTGGAGTGGATTACAGTTCTGAGTTATGAAGTTTTGACTTACAACGCAATTTTCAGGAACCATTTGTGTCGTAAGTCCGAGGACTGCCTGTACATCGCTTGACTCCTTGCATCAGCAATGCATGTGCTCACTAGGAGTGCTTGTGTTATTGCACGGTGCGGTGCAGCATGGGTAGGTATTCCAGTGGACAGCCTGCCACTGTGTGATGCTGAAGAAATGAGTCATGCAGGGTGACTGGAAGCCAGGGCTCAACTTCCCAGCATGCAGCTATCTCCTTTCCATAATGTCATCTATATCCATAATTTTTGTGCTAAAAATCCCACGAACTGCATGGGACTTGTTGCTGTTGTCCCTCTCTGACTGAAGCATGGAACCTGCACAGCTCTATGCTATTGTCATGAGTGTTGCAAGCACACGACCCACTATCCTATGCTATTTGCAGAGCTACAAGAAGAACCAAGTCAATGGGGAACGTGACAATGTTTTGGAGAACAGATTGCTTTGGAACATAGCTAGAATCGGCTGAAGGTTGTCGGCATTCATGGAGCAGCTACAAATGATGGAATGCTGCTTTTGGGCCCAAGAAACAAGCACCAACTGGTGGGATTGCATCGCAATGCAGGTTTGGGATGAGAAGCAGCAGCCGCAGAACTTTCAGATGTGCAAGACCACGTTCCTGGATCTGTGTGCTGATATCACTTCAGCCCTCCAACACTGGGATGTCAGAATGAGAGCTGCAGTGATAGCGGAGAAGCAAGTGGCAAATTTGCAATGCTGGATTGCTGCTGGTCAGTGGGAAGTCCTTTTGAAGTTGGAAAATTCACTGTGAGAGCCCTTGTCATGCAGGTGTACAGGGCATTAGTTGTCTCCTTCTGTGCAGCACTGGGACTCTCGGCAAGGTGCAGACCTTAGTTGATGGATTTGCTGAAGTGGGACTCTTCTATGGTTATGCAAGCATTCGTGGGCCATTGGGGACACTTCAACATCAATGTGGGCTGGTCAGGGAAGGTACATGACGCTCGCATCTTCAAGAACACAGGACTGCATAGAAAGCTATAAGCAAGGACTTTCTTTCCCCACTGGTAGATTGCCATTGGCAGTTTTGAAATGCCAGTAGTGAATGTGCTTTTAGTAGATTGATGGGACGCTGGCGTTATTTACTCACAAGATTGGCTCTCAGTGCAAAAACAGCCTAGTGGTGTTAGCTGCCTGCTGTGTCCTGTATGATATCTGTGAAGCAAAGGGGAGACATTTTCTGCCAGGGTGGAGGGGCGGAGGTGGAGTGGCTGTCTACTGAGTTTGAAGAGCTAGACACAATTGCTATTAGAAAAGCTCAACATGGAGCTATACAGCTCAAGGAAGCTTTGTTAAAGTGCTCCTTCAGTGTGTCACAGTAATGTGTCATGGTGTATTGTGCTCTATCTGACCCTACTGTTTTGGGGCTTGTTAAGAATTGCACGGTGCTTGCTGTACATCTATAGCACTAACAATTGACCTGTTAATTTTGTGGTGCTTGTTGTAAGTTATGATTTTTACACTGTGTTTGTCACTGCTCCTGTGAGTTGTTATTGCACAGCGTGACCCAAGTAAGTGGGTGTTTTCAATACTGCAGCGCATGCTGGGAACTAATAACAGTCGATGGTTTTCCAAAGAATAGAATTTTGAGTTATAAAATCAATGCAAAGAAAAGTCTGTGCAACTTAAAGCAAATACATAAAATTAATAAATTAATGGAACAGAAGTTAACAAGGGGAAGGAACATTCATGTCCATTTTATTTGCACATACACTGACTGACCTGTGAGTATCATGGTTGTATGGGAACCTTTGATTGTCGTCAGTGTCTACTGAGGTGGAATGGTAAGGATAGGGATGCAGCCCCTAATGCCATGTGTAATGTTAAGGGAGGGGGTGTAGGGAGGTGTCCTAATGGAGTTCTTCATGGACTGCAAAGGGAGGCGAGTCTGTGATTGTCGAACCTGTAGATTCACAAGAGTGTGCAGCATTTGTGTTTGCTGCTAGAGAAGCCCCATTATGTCTTGGTGCATCTTCCTCTCCTTTTGCTTCTGGGACTCCTGGGTCTTTCTCCTGTCTGCTGTTTTCTTCTCAAGGCTGTCTGCAGTATTGATCCCCAGGGCTTTGTGCTCACAATATGATGCAGCAGTGGCTTGCAGGAGTTCACTGAACATGTAATCTTGAGTCCACTTCTTTCTCCTCCTTAGCTGGTTCAGGCATTCCATGGCTGTGGAGGGGGAACCCCTCAAGGCCACAACGGCAGCAGCCTCAGATAAAACACACAGAGGTAGCATTGTCGGTAGAGTCACAACGAGCAGCAAAAGTTAAGATTCAGAACTTCCATGCCATGCTCCCCTAGCGTTTTAAACAAGACATGCTGATTGATACTTCTGCTTTGCAATGGCTGTGTATGGCACCACACGCAGCAACAGCCCTGGTGAGTGCAGCCTGCCCGAGGCTAGGGACGTTGCTCAGTGGCATGAAACTAAGAGACATTCAGGCAGTGGCACTGAAGTGCACCATTTTCCACAGGCAGTGGTGATTTTAGCTGATATCTCACTCTGGAGGGAGACAAAGGCACAGAGAGCCCAGCTGCTCCTGCTGTCCTGAAGCTGGGTGGGCCCATATGCTGGTAGCCTGTGCACTGCAAACTTTATTGCTGAGTGGCATGGGCCAGGGTCCTACCGCAGAGGAAGAAATAAGGCTCCCTAGAAGCTATGGGGAGAAGATTGCAGAGTACCTCTATGAATGCTTCGTAGAGAATCTCAGGAGGATTCAAGGGACATTCCTGTGCGCATAAACAAACTGCTCTGCACGGCCCCTCCTGCTTCACTTATAGGGGAATGAAAAGCAGATAACAACACTACCTCTCTTTGTTGTCCTGCTGCCTCGTCTAATAGTAGTAAATTAACGAAACGTCAATAGCTGTGTCCCATTAAGTTGGGGACACCATCGGTACATCATTGTAGTGAGAAATACACTTACATATGTACCTGAGGTTCCTTCCTCTCTATCAGGCTCACTCACGCTCCACTGGTTGGACTGTGGTGAAGTCTCAAACGGGTTCTGGCTCACAGCATAGATGGATCTGCCAGTTGCATGTCCCTCATCCTCACTCTTCACAGAAGGGGTCAGTGCCTCGGGCTCCTCTGAATATCCACATTGGTGGGGGAGCGGGGCGTGGAATCTCCGCCAGCTACGCATGCAGCTCTTTGTAAAAGTGGTAGGTCTGCGGCTTGGCATTGGGTTGACTGTTGGCTGCCACAGTTCTTTCACTTTCATGCAGCACCAGTCCTGATCCCTGTCGTAACCTTCTCCTGCATCCCCTGTGTAATGTGCTCATAGATGTCCTTGTTTCTATGACTGGTCTGTAGCTGTGACTGCACAACCTCTAGGCTGGATGCAAATGGCACGTGTAGCCAGCATGGTCGGCTGAGCAGATGCACACAATAATGGAGAGCAGCTAGATGTACTTGCCAAGATGACCAATCAGGAAAACACATTTCAAAAATTTCCAGGCTCTAAAGTGAGGGGGCTTCTGCTCTCTGTGACTTCTGGGCAGTGGAGTTCACAAACGTGACCAGAGCAGTCAGTGTCTGGGAAGCTGCTGGAGGGTCGACGTATGTGACACAGTGGCAGTGCCTCTTTGGGAGGTGGAGTCCTATGCCCCTGTAGCTGGATGTCTATGACAGTTGGAGATCAATTTAAGTGTAGACACATGCCCAGCTAGGTTGACGCAAGGCGGCTTATGTTGACCTCACTTGGTTGTGTAGACCAGGCTTGAGTGCCTCATGGTAATGAACTTCACTTCAAAAATGCTACTTGTTCAAGGATCCCAAAATGCTTTGAAAACACTAATTAAGCTTCACAGCTCTCCTGCGTGATAGGAAAATATTTGTTATCATCCCCTTCTTACCGATAGAATAAATGAGGCACAGAGCCCTTGCCTACACTAGGGACACTTGAAAATTTTCCCACAGGTAACATCAGTTCAGAATGATGGGAGTCCCAGGGTAGACTACTTTTCGATTACTCCATCCATCTGTCCTTGGCACTTATCTGATACACATCCCTTCCCCCGCATTACTGCAGTATCTTGTGAGTGTCTCACAATTTTTAATGCACTTGTCCTCATACTACCCTTCTGAGGTAGGGAACTGCTGTTATCTGTTTGAAGATAGAAAATGAGGCAGTAGTCTAGTCTGCATGAGGGAGAGGGGGTTAAACTGGATTAAGCTGAGTTAATCTGGTATGAAGATGCTTGCAGCGGCACCGATTTAGTGGATCTGGTGAAAATGCGATAAGTCAGTGGGAGAACGCTCTCCCATCGACTTCACCGCACTAAATGCCCCAACAACTACTATGTGGGTGAAACCAGGCACTCGCTACGCTTTTGAATGAACTCTCACAGGAAAACGATAGAAGATGAAAACACCCTAACACCTGTGAAAAGTGTTCAACCACAAAGTGATCCTCTGTCAGACCTCAGTCCTCATTCGCAAAGGAAACCTGCACAACATTTTCAAAAGGCAAGCTAGGGAGCTTAAATTTATAACTCTGCTCGACACTAAAAATTATAGACTGAACGGAAACACAGGATTTATGACTTACTACAACACTCTGTAACCCCTAACCCCCTCTCTTTGTCCCATGACTACAGAGGTATTAACAGGCCACTCTGCCTTGAATGGTCCTTTACAGTATGTGCTAACTATATATGATAAACAATTTGCTCCAGACATCCATTTAACCCTGACACTGGGAGTACCTTTCCCAGCCCTGAAGAAGAGCTCTGTGGCTTGAAAGCTTGTCTCTAAGCAACAAAAGATATTCCCTCACCCAACTTGTGTCTCTCGTTTCCACTATGTATCCCACAATACACAGCGAAAAAAATCCCAGAATGCACACTCTCAGCAGCAAGCAAAGGATCATGGGATATCCTCCAAGAATGTCCCATGCTTAGTACAAAGCAAGCTGCCACCTTGCCAGAGGATATTGTGAAGGCCAGTACTAGGATGGGATTCAAAAGGGAGCTAGAAACATTAATGGAGGATAGGTCCATCAATGGCTATTAGCCAGGATGGGCAGGTGTCCCTAGCCTCTGTTTGCCAGGGTTTGGGTGACGGGATGGATCACTTGATGATAACCTGTCTGTTCATTCCCTTTGGGGCACCTGCCATTGGCCACTATCACAGGACGGGATACTGGGCTTGATGGGACTTTGGTCTGACCCAGTACGGCCATTCTTATGTTCTTACACAGTGATCCAAACTGAAAGAGGACATAGCCATCTCATGTGCACACTGTCAGTGCAGCTTGCATGGCGTCAAATCCATCTGGTTTAACCCTCCATGACAAGTCCTAAGTTACTTGCTCAAGATCATACTGGAAATCTGGTGGAACAGGGATTTGACACTGGGTCTCCTGAATGCCAGGCCACTGCTCTTACCGCAGTACGCTGTTTGCACCTAGTCTGCTAGACCTGTGCCAGACTGATCCTAATGTTGCTAACACTAGAAGGAATTTTTAGAAAATGTCTCTAGTGTAAACAGAGCCAGCGATGTTAGTGGCTTGCCAAAAGCCACATATAGAGTCAGTGAGTTTTGTGTCTAAGGATATGCAGCTCTCTACTTCAATCCCTGGACTTCATTCCTTCCTTTTAGGGTTTTTTCTTAGAATTATCCACTGTTGCTACCACCAGCGCTGGTCTCTCGATGCTAGCAACATGGAGAGCTGTCATGTGAACTTGCTGTTGCCATGTTGTCTAATCCTTCTCAGGGCAGGTCTAGACAACATGATGGCTAAAACACCAGTGTCATTTGTGACTTAATCAGAAATTGTCAAACTCAGGTACAGAAAGATTCTCCTCCAAACTGAAGTAGGGAGTTGGGGTTTGTTTGGGTTGGTTTTTTTTAAACACAAACATACAAAAACCCCCAGTTCATTGTTAAACTAGACTGGTAGTTGCAGGTCTGAGTGAAAGGTTTGTGGTTTCTATAATTGTCCTAGGAGTTTCATAGCCTCAGGCTCTACTTTTGCATGCTCTCTGGTTGCTAGCTCAGTTTCAAACAGTTACAATAAGACCACAACTGAGTGGCAACTCTGCTGAAAGCAGTTTCACTCTGTGGTCTTACCAGATTCTCCCGGAACATGGGTGGCTGCAGTGAATCCTCTGTAAAGGGTATTGCATGCTAGTTGTACTGTTCTTTAGGGTCTGTCTCAGAGTACAGCTTTCACGGCCTGGCTCTCGCTTTGCAGAGTGACCTAATTCCTTTGTAGTACGGCTGCAGCCCATAAAACCCGAAACTGCAGGCCACTGTGCGAATAGCTCTATTATTCTGGCAGCTGTTGTCGGCAGCCTCAATTTCTCTGCAGCGGAAGATGGCACATTAAATATTTACCATACAGAGACAAGGCAAGTCACAGCAAACAAAGGGATCTATTGGAGAGATGGGATTCTCTCATCGGGGCCATGCTAGCAACTTTCTGTTTATTGTTAATGGGTTTTTTATTCTATACAAGCAGCTTGGAGCTCTGTAGAGAGTGGGTGGCTTTGGTTTTAACTTTACTTTTTAGATATTGGCTGGGAAATGAGGGTTTCTAAGACATCATTTTCATATTAAAATTAACAGGAGCTTGGGGTTTTATGAGCCCTAATGGTGTCTGAAGGTGCTTGTAACGGTGTAGCCGGGGTGGATAAATGTGTATATACTGGGCACTGCTTACAGAAAACATCTGTTACATTAATTGGTTGTTACATTTACCCCAAGGTGTTGGATTTCCCATTTTCAGTATGGAATAGCCACCAATGGTGTGGTTAAATTTAAATACAGCGATGTGAAAATGTTGATGCCCAATGTATGATTAGGGCCCTACCATATTCACGGCCATGAGAAACACGTCACGGACCATGGGGTGACCAGCTCTCCAGTTTTCGCCTAGAACACCCGGTTGAAAAGGGATCCTGGGACTCTGGTCTGCACCGTTGACCTGGCCTTTGACTGTCCGGTTGGCAGCACCACGCCACGGGGCTGGCAGGTTCCCAGGAAGCAGGCAGCATGTCCCCCTCTGGCTCCTATGCACAAGGGCAGCCAGGAACCTCCACATGCTGCCTCCGCTCCAAGCACCACCTTCGCTGCACCCATTGGCCGGGAACCATGGCCAATGGCAGCTGTGGAGCAGCCCCTGCGGATGGGGCAGCACGCAGAGCCATCTGACCGCACCTACGTGTAGGAGCCAGAGAGGGGATGTGCTGCTGCTTCCAGGAGCTGCTTGAAGTAAGCACTGCCTGACGTCTGACTGACCTCCTCCCGGGCCCCAACCCCCTGCCCCAGCCCTGATCCCACCCTCTGAACCCCTTGGTCCCAGCCTGGAGCACCCTCCTGCACACCGAACTCCTCATCCTCAACCCCACTGTAGAGCCCACACCCCCAGCTGGAGCCCTCACCCCCCCGCCCTGCCCGCATCCCAACCCCCTGCCCCAGCCCAGAGCCCACTCCCATACTCCAAACCCCTCAGCTCCACCTCCCAGCCCAGAGCCCACTCCTGCACCCCACACCCCTCATCCCTGGCCCCACCACAGAGCCCACACCCCCAACCGAAGCCGGAGCCCTCTCTCACATCTCAACCCACTGCCTCAGCCTGGAGCCCCCTCCTGCACTCTGAACTCATTTCTGACTGCACCCCCAACCGGAGCCCTCACCCCCTCCCACACCCGAGCCCGCTGAGTCAGCCTGGTGAAAATGAGCAACTGAGTGAGGATGGGGAGAGCAAGCGACGGTGGGGGATGGAGTGAGCGGGGGGCAGGGCCTCAGAGAAGGGGCAGGGAAAGGGTGTTCATTTTTGTGCAAGTAGACACTTGGGAACCCTAGTCTCCCACCGTGAAATCTGGTCTTTTGTGTGCCTTTATGCTATACTATACAGATTTCATGGAGAGACAGGTGTTTCTCAGATTGGGGGTTCTGACCCAAAAGCGGATTCCGACCCAAACTGTGGGTTCTGCGGGAGGGTCACAAGTTTATTTTAGGGGGACTGCCCTTACTTTTGCACTGCTTTCAGAGCTGGGTGGCCGGATAGTGGCGGCTGCTGACCAAGGATCCAGCTCTGAAGGCAGCAGAGCAGAAGTAAGGGTAGTGCCCCCACCCCCCTACAATAACCTCATGACCCCCCCCCCCCAAAAAACCCTCCTTTTTGTTCAGGACCAACCTCTACAATTACAACACCGTGACGTTTCAAATTCAAATAGCTGAAATCATGAAATTTTGCTATTTTTAAAATACTATGACCAAGGAATTGAACAAAATGGACTGTGAATTTGGTAGGGCCCTATGTATAATGTAGCCCACAGTCTCCTCTCCACTATTGAGATGTAGCCCATGGAGACTGAAGGTTCCTGCAGGCAGTGCTCCATCATGGTCTGAACAGCTTGGCCACTCGTACTGTGAAGGAGCATTGGGCATTGAAATCCATAGTCTCTCTGGACTGAATTGCTTCTGAACTGAACGGCTGGGATTGATCTGCCTCCTCTTATGCAAGTTAGAGGTAGTCATAGGTTCCTGGCAAGTTCCCAGTTTGGTTCTTTGCAGGAACACAAACTTTGCCCAGTTATGTGGGAAACAGAGTAAGAAATCAAGGAGTCCTTGACTCCTCCTCCGTTAAGTATTTTTAAATCTCATGCATCTGTCTGGTGGAGTGGCTTTGTGATGGTCCACTCTATTGATGATCTGAGGACACTGTGATCATTCCCTTTTATCAGTAACCATTGATAATGTGGCTCCATGTCCAGTTATGTGTGCAGTCTAATTATTCTTGCATGTCACATTGATATAGAGCATGACCTGCAACAAGTGTGCCGCAAAAATCACACTTTCATGGTTAACATACACATTTTTGGAAGCCCTATGTTAAGTGGAGGCAAAGAAAGATTTTTCTTTTCTTACTGTTGTGTTTGAAAACATCTCCTGTGGCGTTCGGCAGCCTGGCTCCATTTGGAAAAAATTTGGATCTTTACGCTGTGAGGCATTTTCTGTTTACTTCACAAGCAGAAACAATCTTGTTCCTGCAGCATTTGCAGGGTTTAACTGCTTTTGTAGAGGCAAATCTGTGTCTGGAAAAGGCAAAGGTGGATACTTCTGAGTTCAGGGCAGCTGTGTTTTCTACGGTCACTTTGTCCTGTGAAATGTAGTTTGGATATTGGCTCTGATTGGATAGTGTAATCAAATTAGGAGATGTTAGGTCTATTGTTAATACCCTTGCTCAAGAATCTATCTCTGCATGCCGTTAGTTTCTACGGTTATCACCCATGGATAATTTAGAAGGTGGAAATGAAACAACTTTGGAGCCATCTGGTATCAGCAGCTTTCCTTGATCCCTTTTGATTTGTCTTTCGGCCTGAGTATGGCATGGAGCTGGTGCAGGCCTGGTTGGTCAGTAATATCGTGATGTACAAAGGTTACATTCTTTTAGAGCAGATACCATTGATCATAAGGTTTTGTTGACTTACCTGCAGCCTTGAGCTGGGGGATCCATAGAAAGAATGCAACAACACTGGAATAGGCTAAGAAGTCTTAGAAGGTGGTTTATTATTATTTGTTTCCATTATGTACTAAGCGCTTTCCAAATATTGGAGGACAGACACTGCTTTGAGGAGCTTTAAGGTTTGGGGCACTTGTTCCGTTCCGTTAAAGGCTCTTTCCCCATGCAGGAAGTCATGGGGCAGTATTTTTGCTACCCTTCTGTTCAGTGTGTGTGGGAAGCTGTTGTAGGAGATAACTTGAGCTATGGAGCCATCAGTGTGCTGATGACACACAGCTCTGCCTCACTTTCATCAGACCCAGCTGGTGCACTGCCTTTGCTGTCAAAGTGCCGAGCCAAGATTGGGACATCATGAAAGCAAGTTGGCTAAAGCTTAATCTGCATAAAACAGAGGTAATGCTAATGAGTTGGGGAAGGATGGGCGGTGTTCCATCTTCCATTTATTAAGGGGTCTTAGCTACCTATCTTCTAAGAGCTTTGTGATTTGGATGGAGTTACAAGATGCCATCTGCGTCTGGAGTTGCCAGTGGTCTAGGTAGCCAGAAGCATCTCTTTCTCTCTCCTCCCCCCTACACCCCCCCCCCCCAACCTCCCCAGTCTGCATCTGGTTAGATGTTTGCAAACTTTTCTCTTGATATCGTGATCTTGCCTTGGCTGTGGTCTGTGCCATTTTGGCTTGCAGATTAAATCTCATTGCTCTCTACCTGGCGCTTCACATGAACATCGCTGTGGGCTGCATTTGGTGCCAAATATGCCAACTTTATTCTTAGGGAACCTGTTACACCAATTTTTCACCAATTGCACTGGGTGAAAGTCAAGTTGTTAACTTTGTTTTATAAAGCCCTAAATGATTTGCTACTAAGTTATGTTCGAGATCCCTTACTCCACCTCACTTGTGTGTAGATACAGAAGTTGAAGCTTCCCTGGATTTTTTCTAGTGGAGTATTCTCAGCTCTTGACTCTAGAATTCATGTACCTAGCTGACCCCAAAAAGTTCATGTTTGCTGACTTTTAGGATGTAGTGTATGGTCTTCTCTTGTGCCAAGTTTTCTCCTTTCCTGCATAGTTATTGCAGTGCCATTTGGGCTCTTTTTGTAAATCAAAAAAGAAATGTCTCATTACCTAAATTGCAAGGAGGCCAAATATTTTGGCGTTTTATGTCTAGCAATAGCAAAGCATTTGACTTGTATATCCCAGACACAAATATTTTTATAAACCAGGCTTGTCCAACTTTGAAATGACTAAAGCGCCCACAAGAATCCGCTGCTAAAGCCTGCTTAGGAAAGGCAAATAACATCTTTTCTAATTTAATCAGATTTTCTTTCTTCTTCAGTTTCCTCACTACTCAGTGAGGTTGGGGTGTGTTTTGAAGCCATCTGAGAGGCACTAAAAGTTTTCTAGTCTGCATTGTCCCAACCTCATCCACCCAGCAGAAATCATGTGAAGTGATCTGCCATATCAGTCTTGGCAGAGCTGAACATGCCTGTTCACTGGACAGGAAGGTTCATTGAAGGCCCTTTGCTGAGATGACGACAGTAATGAAGAAAGATTATGTTGGTCCCCCCACCCCTTGTTCAACAGCAAGGAATATGCAAGTTAAATGTCCAATCAAGAAGCACTTAACAGACAAAAAAGCTTAGAATTTCAGGGTGGGAAGGGACCTTTAGGATATCTAGTCTAACCCCCTGCTCAAAGCAGGACCAATCCCCAATTAAATCATCCAACAGATTTTTGTCCCATATTCCTAAATGGCCCCTTCAAGGGATTGAATTCACAGCCCTACGTTTAGCAGGCCAATGCGCAAACCACTGAGCTATCCCTTCCCCCATTTTGAGAGGCTCCAATCCACATAAGAAGTCTGTCTGAGGATGTTCAAGGTAGCATGTGGGCCATGGCTGCTACCTGCAAGTCCTTAGTTATGCATGGACATGAGGCTTGCCCATGTGATTCCAAGTCTCCATTTTGTGACTGGATTCTACACAAGGGGAAGGAGGGGTGTCCACTCAGAAGAGAGAGTCTATTTAAACCCCTGGGGGACCCCTTCATTTTGTCTTCAGCTGGCTCAAGGGATAGGCTCTCCAGCCCCAAGGATACCTGAAAGAAACTGGAACAGAGGATTGTGAGTGATTGCTGGACCCAGACTAGAAGGAGTTTAGTCTGTAAAAGGAAGCTCACTTGAAACATCTGAGGGTGAGGATTTTATCTGTATTCAGTTTTATTTCTGTATTAGAGATAGATTTGTGTATTTTATTTTACTTGGTAATTCACTTTGTTCTGGCTGTTACTACTTGGAACCACTGAAATCCTACTTTCTGTATGTAATAAAATCACTGTTTTATTTATTAATTAACCTAGAGTACATATTAGTACCTGCGTGGGGGTGGGGGGTGGAACAGCTGTGCATGTCTCTGTCAGTGTTATAGAGGGCGAACAATCTATGAGTTTACCCTGTATAAGTTTTATACAAGATAAAACGGATTTATTTAGGGTTTGGTCCCCACTGGGAGTTGAGCAGCTGAGTGTTAAAGACAGGAATGTTTCTTAACCTGCTTCCAGGTGAGCCTACAGCTGCTAGGGGATGTGGTTCGGGTTTGGATTTGCAGCAGGCTAGTAAGTCTGACTCAAACAGGCAGGATTTCTGAAGTCCCGTGCAGGTTAGGGGCAAGGGAGTAGGGGCAGAAATAGTCTTGGCACATCAGTTGGCAGCCCTGAAGGGGTTTCTGTGATCCAACTCGTCACAGGGGCTGCTGGTCCTGAAGCCTAATAATGATAATGCAAATGTCAGCATTAACTATTTCACTGCTGATCATTGTTAGCAGAAGTGTTCAGCGCATATGCCATCCTTAATTACTGAAGATGCAGAAATTGCGGTGAGGACAGTTGGAGCAGCTGATTGCTGGTAAGGTTTGTCTGCTTGGAAAACTCATATGCCTGGAAGATGGAAAGAGAATTGCCCTCTGATGGGGGAAGGAGGCTGGAAAGAATGCTAACAGGCTTCTCCAGTGCAGTTAAACATCATTGCTGTAGAAATCTGCAGCACCTGGAGGATTCACCATGTGGAGGCACCATAAAATAAACTGAAATTAATAAACTGATAAAACGCCCATGGGAGGCTGAGGTGATTGCAGAACTCACTTTTGTATTTAATTCTGTTTTAAAAAACCAAAACACAAGGGTCCTTGTTTATTGTCCAAGATATTTTCTTCTCTTACTGTTAGCATCCTGTAAGCCCAGAAACCTCCATTCTCTGTCTGTCTAGCATCTCTTGCCATCTGCAGACAGAAAAATGTGACTCCTGCTGGTTCCCATATCAATAGGTGTATTCAGAAAGTGAGGCTTTCCAGCCTTGGCTTGCTGCTGGGGATTAAGTTGCCAAGTTTGCTTCCATGGACACAAAAGTAAGTGAAGTGGAACATATTTCACTCCGGACTCATGAGCGGAACAGTAAATTTCTTCTTCTGTTAAGTAGCAAAAGCTCTGTGTGGAGTTGGTATGGGAAATCTTCGTTCTGCTGCCACATTGCCACACAGATCAGACATGATTAGAGCTCGTTATCTCAGTACTCGCATTTTGGATTCCTTTCCAGTCCTACCAGTTAATAACATTTATATACTTTTAAGCGATGTGGACCACCAGTGAAGTTACTTGAGCTGCAGCACAACTGGGAGGTTTGAAAGTAAAGCTCAGTGTAGACAACAGTGAGATCCAAAACCCTTGTCATATTAACTGCAAAATACACCAATTTACTGTGCAGCAGGAATAAAGCTAGTATAAATCCATCTTGGGAAGCATCATCAGTGTAGTAAGGTGCTTTGCTGTGTGAAAGAAACATCTTCCATCACTTTAAGTTTTAGTTGTGTTCTTCGCTGAAGGAGAAACAGCATGTGGAACCATCAGTTGTTGGAATGCTCGTGTTGATTTGACTTGTTAAGGAGAGAGTGGGATATTGCTGATCAGACGCACTCTGTTATAGCCAAGGTGAAGTATCTGAGTCTCAGTTAATCCTTGTGTGCTACTGGATGTTCAATGTTTCTGAAGCAAGGAAGTGGGGTTATGCAGTTTTTAGTCTTTAGTGTGTGTATGTGTGTGTGTAAAAGTAAACAGCTGTTTTCTCTGCTACACTAATGGCTGGTTGCTAACATTTAAGTTCTGCCTAGTGTATGCTGCACGCTTCACCAGGGTATCTAGGTGCCGTACAAATTTTCAAATGTCTCCACCCAAGGATCGCTCTTTTTTTTTTTCCTCTTTACCCTCAGTGAGAATTTTGAAATAATATTGCTGTCCATTTGACTTGAGGTGTTAGTTGAAGTTCAGGACCTTGCTGGGTTGTTTCTTTTAGGAGGAGCAATTGGGTCAAGCATATTCTTGATGGTCTAGGTCAGTGATACTCAAAAGGTACTGGTTCAGGAGCTAAATTAGTGATCAGCATTACCCAAAAGAGTCACAGTGGTATGAGTTCATTGTTTCATTTTTATAGTACTATACACTGTAAAACCGCATTTCACCAAGCCTCCTTTATCTGCCTCTCCATATTAACCAAACCACCAGCTGCTCAGGGCTGACAGCAGCTGGAGCTCAGGCTGTCTGCCCTGGATGGCAGGAGCCCCACTATGCGAGTCTGACAGCAGGAGTCCTGCTGCCCATTCTCTAGTTTATCCAGGTTTTTGGTTATCTGATCTGGCCCTGGTCCCAATTAGATTGGATAATCGGGGTTCCGCTATATTCATCTATAACAGTATGACAGGGGAAATATTGAGTGTGTATCTGTTTGTGTGTGTGTGAGCTATACATTATATACATTATATAATATTCTTGTGTGTGTATATATAATATTCTCACAACAAAATGACTGAGTGTTGTTATATGAATTACAATTGATTTTTAACATAGTAAAAGCATCCTGATTGGTTAATAGTTTAGACTGGTTAACAATTATAACTATACATACAATATGATGGGGGCAAATTTAGCTACAACTAATCAGGAAAAAGATCTTGGAGTCATCATGGATAGTTCTCTGAAGATGTCCATGCAGTGTGCAGCGGCAGTCAAAAAAGCAAACAGGATATTAGGAATCATTAAAAAAGGGATAGAGAATAAGACAGAGAATATCTTGTTGCCATTACACAAATCCGTGGTGCGCCCACATCTTGAATACTGTGTATAGATGTGGTCTCCTCATCTCAAAAAGGATATACTGGCATTGGAAAAGGTTCAGAGAAGGGCAACTAAAATGATTAGGGGATTGGAACGGGTCCCATATGAGGAGAGATTAAAGAGGCTAGGACTTGTTAGCTTGGAAAAGAGGAGACTAAGGGGGGATATGATAGAGGTACATAAAATTATGAGTGGCATGGAGAAAGTGAATAAGGAAAAGTTATTTACTTGTTCCCATAATAGAAGAACTAGGGGCCACCCATTGAAATTAGTGGGCAGCAGGTTTAAAACAAATAAAAGGAAGTTCTTCACACAGTGCACAGTCAACCTGTGAAACTCCTTGCCTGAGGAGGCTGTGAAGGCTAGGACTATAACAGGGTTTAAAAGAGAACTGGATAAATTCCTGGAGGTTAAGTCCATTAATGGCTATTAGCCAGGCTGGGTAAGGAATGGTGTCCCTAGCCTCTGTTTGTCAGAGGGGAGTGATGGATGGCAGGCGAGAGATCACTTGATCTTTACCTGTTAGGTTCACTCACTCCGGGGCACCTGGCATTGACCACTGTTGGTAGACAGGATACTGGGCTAGATGGACCTTTGGTTTGACCCAGTACGGCCTTTCTTATGTTCTTAATTAAATCGTACAGTGTTTTACTATCATGGGCTGCAAAGAGTCGCAGGAGACATGTTAAAGAGCTGCTTGCGAGCCTCAGTCTGAGTATCATTGGTCTAGGTATACTTAATCATGCCTCGGCACGGGGGGATGGGACTAGATGATCTTTTGAGGTCATTTCTATGAGTCTGTGACTGATGTAATCTTGTTTATTAACAAAAAATATACACCCAGTCCTGTTTTACTGAACTTGGTAGAAACAACAGCAGGCAATTTCCTTGCTAAGAAATCCCCAAGTCTGTGCCTCAGCGACTTCTGTACCCAAGAAGCTATCAGTCCGCACAGCTTAGCTTTGCCCTGCCCTATGGTCTAGTGCTTTGGGCAGTAACCCTCCAGCCCCAGCTGTTTGCTCCTTCCATTGAGCCTGAAAGAGAGTGTGTGGGCTATCTATGGACTTTAACAAGGTCTATGATTCTTTGGATCCAAGACTAACCTGCTGGTAGCCATTGGAATCCTTCAGCATAATGATGTTATTTGGGAAAACGGGGGCATTTTGTCCTGTAGGTGTTTAGATTAGTGACAGTTCTGATTTCCTTTGGTAGATCATTCCACAATGCTGGGCCAGTTGTGCAGTATGGGAGGGTGGTGGCATGATTTGTCAATTCAGTGTGGAATAATCCCTTCTAAAAGAGTTGAGGTGGGTTTACTTGTGCACCCTTGCTTCCAAGTGCTCTGCAAACTTAATGGATTTACTACACTGGCTGGGCACGTTACTGCCATTCGACAGCCTGAGGCCAAAGACTCACAGAAAGAAGGGAACTACATAGAATGGGCATTCCATTTAGGAGAGCCAAGGTGGATTGATTTAAATCACAATGATGTGATTCACTGATTTTAGTCATGATTTAAATCAGCTGGCAGAAAACTTTGATTTAAATAATTTATTTTAATTGTGTTTTGCGTTTGTTTGTTTTAGTTATTTTCCTAAGGAAAGATTGATTCTCATTAGTTGGTAACCATTGAAACAAGTTGATATGTAACTACATACAGCCCTTATGCTAAATTTGATGTTTTCTTTTTGCTAATCAGGAGGATACACTGTCTATTTACATTTATTTAAGCAATTATGTGGGTTACCTTACATTTATTCCAATTTTTCATTTTTACATCTTTTATTGTTAGAAAATGATGAATGATGCATTTTTTAGATTTTACTTCCAATATGTGTCAAGCTCTATTTGAATGGAAATTGAAATTCAATTAAAATGCACAAAAATGTTAGCATTTTAATTTTTTTGTTGAGTAATACTATCTTAAAAGTGATGGATACATAAATTATCAAAACATATTTTGCATATAAAACTAACTGATTTATTAAACAAAGGCAATATTATCTGTAGTTACTGAATTGAATTAATTGTTTCTGGTCACCATGTCTATCAAGATTTTAGAACTAGTAGATCTCACCCTCTCACACATACTTTTTATTTGTGGACTGGAAGAGGAAAACAAGTTTACTGCTTTTTCAGGTCTCCCCGTCTGGTTCCTTACCTTTACTAGTTAGTGACCTGAACTAGTTGAATAAACTGATATGAAGAAAATATTCTATCTGCACCTGCAGAAGAGGCTATTGCTGTGAAAAGCTGGGTTAGCCCTTCAGCAAACCCTGGTTCCAGGGGCTCAGCCAGTGACTCCCACCAGTTGAGTGGTTTGACTTTCTTTAAGCAGCAAACATGTAATTCTTAATATTTTTTGTATTTCATTAAAATGATTTTAATAATAAGGTAAGGGCTTAACATAGGTTGTTCATTTCCATTTTAATTTTAAATGGGTTTATGTTAAAAAACCAAACCTGTGCTTTAATTTCAGATTTCAATGCAAATATCTGATTTTAATGTTTATATTTTTAAAATGCATTATTTTATTCACCCTAAAGAGAGCAGAACTGTTGTGTGTTAGATTTTCTTCCCCCTGAATCACTAGTGTTTTGCTTTGAGAGTCAATGCTGTATCACAAATGCATGGTGAGTTGTGGACTTGTGTGAGCTGGCTGTTTGTTTCATTTCTAGATCAGCTGTTTAATGTGTGTTTCCATGAGCAGCCTTTCTTTTGCTTTCTTTCTGAATTGATCTCTAATCTCTTCCTTTGGTCTCCTGGGTGTGGTGTCCCTTTGTTTGTTCTGTGAGCTGCATGTCTGATGAACAGGAGAGTTTGTCTGTGTTGCATGATGAGATCTTGCACTTGTCTCTCTTCAGAACAGGCTGTGCGGAGAGTGCGAGAAGGGAATGCTAAATGAAAGCAGAGAATACCAGCTTTATGACTACCAATAATCTTTCCAAAGACTGATTTAAAACCTTTTTTAAGCATGGGCATTCTATTTGCCTCTTTCTAGTTGTCTGGGACCTCCTCTGATCACCACAAATGTTCAAGGATAATGGCCAATGGCTCTGCAATCATATCAGCCAACTCCCTCAGCACCCTTGGATGTATTAGATCTGGACCCATGGAGTTGTGCATGTCCAGCTTTCCTAAATAGTTCTTAACCTGTTCTTTCACCACTGAAGGCGACTTACCTCCCTGACAGGGCCCCAGGACTCCCGTGCCCCATCAATCCCCCCATTCCTCATCCCCTGACTGCCCCCCCAGAACCTCTGCCCCTTGATCGCCCCCTGGGACTCTTTGCCCCCTTATCCACCTCCCGGCTCTGGCCCTGACCCTCTTACCACACCACTCAGAGCAGCAGCCCCGGACCGCAGAGCGCTGCTCATGCAGCAGCGTGGCTGTAGAGGGACAGTGAGGGAGGGGCTGGGGGAGCCTCCCCAGCGAGCCCAGGGGGGAGACAGACGGATGTGGCCCGCGCCAGGCCGTAGTTTGCCCACCCCTGATCTAGGCTGTTCTCAGTGTGGCAGATGACAGGACTAGGAACAATGGTCTCAAGTTGCAGTGGGGAAGGTTTATAGTGGATATCAGGAAACACTATTTCCCTAGGAGGGTGGTGAGGCTCTGGAATGGGTTTCTTAGGGAGGTGCTGGAATCTCCATCCTTAGAGGTTTTTAGGACTCAGCTTGACAAAGCCCTGGCTGGGATGATTTAGTTGGGGTTGGTCCTTCTTTGAGCAGGAGACTGGACTAGAACCTCCTGAGGTCTAATCCAACCCTAATATTCTATGATTTTATAATCTAGGGAGGATGAATCCAGTTGACTAATTTAAAGCTCTGATTAGCAACTGCTATTTTTAGTCTGGGCAAATGTGTTGAGAATATATGTGCTGGTAATGAACTGCTGTCTTTAGGGGGTTGAAGGTAAAATGGGGAGTAATGAGAGAAGGAACAGTGAAGGCACTACCCAGATTCTGCATACAATATCCGAGGAGCTGAGTGGTTTTGGCTAAAGTGACCAGCAGTGAAATGTGTATGTTATCATGTAAATTGCTGTAGACTGCACAGAAGAGTTTGGTGGAAAACTGTTTTCTCGTCCCATGAGCATTTTCAGGATTTCAAAAAAGTTTCCCATCCTGAATTGGGGCAAAAAGTTTAAATCTTGAAAAATTTCACAAACCAATAATTGAAATTAACTTTCAAATTGGGTCAATTGAAATGTTGATTTTGACCTTTTAAAGTTGTTTACTTTTTTAAGTATAACTTAACTAAAATTTCCAAATGAAAAGTTGCTTCACATTAAGACAAAACTGTTTTGAAAATGTCAAAGTGGGTGGTTTGGAGTAGAAAATTTAGAAACTACTTTTCTCAAAAGTTTTTCAGAATGGGAAATGTCAAAACCAACCCTTTCCTGTAAACCATTTCAATGAATCCCCCAACTCAAAAATATTTTGAAAATACAAAGTTTTTGTCAGAAAATTCCTGACAGGCTCTACTACAGAGTGAACACTCACTGAGAAAAATACTGGGTGGATCACATCTCTCAGGGCAATTTTTCTGCCTGTTTATAGGCTCAGTCGGGCAGCACTGTGTCTGGTCACATTTGGAAGGTTTTCTTTGCAGCCTACAGTGTGACTTTTAAATGAAAAATTGGAGTTTGCTTGAGTAGCCCCAACCAAATTTCTTCAATGCCGCTACAGTTATCAGCTCTGTGTGACTACTAGGTTGGTGGTGCGCCTTTGATTTTTGCTTCAATCTGCTATGGAGAGATTTTTGGGCCCATCTAGTGCGAGGGGCTGTAGATGAGTTATTAGACTTACTCTAGCAGAGAAAACTAATTAAAAAAGAAACGTGACAGAACCAGTAAGCGCTGCCTGAGTCATAAATACCCAAGAGCTATGATCCATTTGTATTTAAAAGTCTAAACCTAGTTCTCTGATTATTTCAGGAAATTAAACTATATATATGCAGATTTGGTATCTCTTGTCTAATACACATCTGATTAAGTGTCTGTGGCTAGTTAAAACTGAGGGACATTCTCTTTTGCACTTCTCTAAACCACAGTAATTTACAAATAGTGCAAGTCTTAGGCAGACCTCATGGTCCCCAGCACTCGCTTTTATCAGCCTTACTTCCTGTTTCTTTATAGAGTGTCGAGTGGAACCAACTTTTAAATCTACATCTTTGTAGAGTGAAATGGTGGAATGCTATACATAGGAGTCTATCTCCTTTTGAGCATTCTACACAAAGTGTCTCTTGCCCACCCCGGATTAACTTTTACATCAGGGTTCAAAATTGTATGGAGAGCCGGGTAGGGAAGGCGGTGCCTCCCCCAACAGCCTGGCCCTGCCCCATCTGACCCCCCCACACTTCCTGCCCCCTTCAGAATCCCTGACCCACCCACCCTCAGCTCCTTGTCCCCTGACTACTCCCTCCAGAGACCCCTGTCCCTAACCACCCCCACCAAGACCCCACCTCCTACCTAAGCCCCCCTGCTCCTTGTCCCCTGACTGCCCCCTCCAGAGACCCCCCGGCCCTAATCACACACACACCCCCGGATCCCATCCGCTATCCAACTCCCTGTCCCCTGACTGCCCTAACTCCTAGCTACACCTCCATCCCCTGACAAGCCCGCTGGGACTCCCACACCTTATCCAACCCCCATCCCCTGACTGCCCCCTGAAACTCTCTGGCCTTTATCCAATCCCCCTGGCCCCGGCCCCCTTTCCATGCCACTCAGAACAGCATGTTTGGCCCAGAGTCAGACACGCTGTCATGCAGCTCTGTCCTCCAGAGCCCTGCTCATGCGGCGCGCTGAGACTGGGAGGGGAGGAGATAGCCTCCCCAGCCAGGAGTTCGGGGGGGCCAGACAGAATTAGCCCACGGGCCGGATGTGCCCCATGGGCCGTAGTTTGCCCACCCCTGCTCTAATCCATTTTCCACATCCTTTTGGATGGCATATGGACATTTTCCACACCCTTAGCAGGGTCTTCATTTCTTACAGCAAGAGACCTAGAGCTGGTACTCAAACTAGATGCTTTTGCTGCGTACAGGCTTGGTAAATAAAATGGAACACGAATGTAAGTTTCAGGCCAGTCCTATTTTTCCTTTTTTGCAAAAGGATAGTGTGTCAAATATAGGGTTTAGAATGGACTAAACTTGTAACTTTAAAGGGACATGACTGATTCCCAGATTCAGAGTTCATAGACTTTAAGGCCTGCAGCTGTGGAACAAAGTTTCCTTTCTACATTTTTTTCTTTGTCATTTGTTTTCCTGAATTACCTTGTACCCCACCCTGGATCGTTGTTTTGAGTCTATCTCTGTGGCAGCCTCCTGGGTGTGGTTAAGACTTTTAGCAATTGAACAAGGCATATACTGTCAGGTGAACCCAAGTGATGCCAAAACATTCTGTTTACAGCCAGGCACTCTCCAGCTCTGCTTTGGAAGGATATTCTCTCTGTATGTGTGCAGAGCTTCACCTGAACTCAGATGCATTCTCTGGAGCGTGTGGCCAATTACGTGGGAAAGGGGAAATAATCACAGTTCAGAGCCAGGACTCAAAGTCCCATTGCGTGGGTGATTTGTACCCCAGAAGTGTAAAGCTGCTTGCCTAAGAATGTCCCTTCTTGCTTCTACCCCCTCCTTAGAGAGCATCCGGTCTGGGGAGTGGAGAGTTGAGATCCTTACATAACTTAATGGAGCTGTTGAACAGGATAATTAAATGACTACGTGGAGTATGCAGAGTCCCTGGAATGTGCAGCCTTGCAAAAGCACTTGTTTTGCGCTTTGTAATGTTCGAGAGTTCACACTGTGCTGAGACCTCTTTTCTGTCCACCACGGAGGAACTAGTGTCTGTCTGAACTTTGAGCAGCTTTGTACTAAAGAAGTATATTTAGTTTAGTTGATCCAATTTGCTAAGAGTGCCCTTAGCATCGCTCTTCGAAACCGTGGAACTGGATTATTTAGGAGTAGCCAGGTTCTGAGCTGTTCACCCTGAACCACCACAGTCCCTTCAGCCGACACTTTGAACGGGTGATGTGTTTTAAGGCTTGAATTGCAAATGCCAGGGAAGCTAGAGGACTAATACTGAGCTCCCAGACCGCTATCCGCTGTGATGCTTTAGATTGCTTCTGGCAGGAGGGAAAAACCACCCTGAAACTGTTATATGGCTGAGTGGTGTGAAGCGTATAACACAGGGGTGGGCAAACTACGGCCCACGGGCCTTTCCTGACCGGACCCTGAGCTCCCAGCCAGGAAGGCTGCTCTGGCCCCTCCCCCGCCTTCCCCCCCCCCTCCTGGAGCTTCAGCGCACCGCGCCGCCATGACTGGCGGGTCTTGAGCTCTGAGCAGCTTGGTAAGGGGGCGGGGCTGCAAGCTCCGGTGGGGCAGCGTATCTCACTCTGGCAGGCCTGAGCAGCATGGTAAGGGGGGGCCGGGCTGGGGCCCTGGATAAGGGGCAGGGAGTCCCAGGGGTCTGTGTGGGGGGGGTGGATAGGGGTTGAGACAGTCAGGGAGCAGGGAGTCTTGGGTAGGGGATAGAGTTCTCGGGGGGACAGTTGGGGGGGTCTCAGGAAGGGGCGGTCAGGGGACAAGGAGCAGGGGGTCTTGGATGGGGGCTGCAATCCCAGGGGGTGGTTAGGGGCGGGGAGGGGTCTCGGGAGGGAATGGTCATAGGACAGGGTGTAGGGGAGGTTGGATAGGTTGAGGGTTCTGAGGGAGGTGGGAGAGGTTGGATAGGGAGCGGGGTCAGGCTTCCCTACCCTACCCAGTCTTCCATACAATTTTTAACCTCGATGTGGCCCTCGGGCCAAAAAGTTTGCCCACACCTGGTATAACGTATAGTGTAGAACACCTTAGTTAGGATTGATAAAGTGACATTCACGTGCTCCAAAAGACCAGTTAGTTTCTGGGCAAGAGGAAGGGTCTCTAGGACTGGAGTTCAGGAACTGCGCTGCAAATTAGGAGCCCAACTTTGGTCTAGTCTCCTGCCTTGGGTATATTAAACCTCTCTGCTTGTTTCCCCAAATGTAAACTTGGGCTGCTAATATCTGTCTGATGGGGGTGTGAGATCATGTTTGTAATGTTCTGTGAGGCAAATCGCAGTCTCAATGAAGTCCACTGGAAAACATCCACTGACCGGATTAGGTCCTGTATAAATACTAAATATTATTTGTTATTGTTATTGCTTCCAAACAGGAAAGATTGGACTCCAGGAGTGAGTTATTTCCTTGTTGGGAGAGAATTTTTTTTCCTAGCCTTTGTGTGTTTATATGTACGTAGTTCCTGTTTTTCCTTTTAAGCAGGGGTGGACATTAACCAGCAAATCAACTATAAAGCTGACAGCTCATCGGCTTGAGAGAATCGCTGTGTTCAAACCCTCAGTCAGCCAGTATTTTCTCTGTGTCCCAGCTGCTGAGCGGCGTCTGTGGCTCTTACTCTCACCACAGAAACATTTCAATCATTTCTTTTACTTGGACTCACGAACCTCATCCTACCTAAACACCAGACTTGGACCCTCATGCACACCTCTGCCTCGTTCCATGGACGGACTCCATCGGATCTTTTCTGTCCTACTGTTGTTTACCTATAACACCTGCCATGACTTTATCGTTTTTGTAGTTTGTTTCCTTGGTGTGTTGGCTGCACATTCTGGATAGACAGTTCCACTGTTTCCCTTCTATAGTTAGTTTCTCCTTCTGTTTGTGTGAGGTTTTTCACACAGCTTCAGGGGAAAGAGAAGCACTTAAAATGTTGTTGTTGTAATACCACTAGAATTGTAGTGGTATCTGAAACTATTTTTTAACTGAAAATTTGAATTTTGTTCAAGTTGTTTTTGTCCCTTTAAATTGAAACAGTCTTATTGACTCTTGCTGGATCTTACTGGCTGAATAACTGAATCTCTCTCTTCCTACCCTGGCTTTTGTTCCCAGAGAATAACACTTTGCATTTCTGCAGCACCTTCCATCTGAGGATCTCAGAGCACTTAACAGATAAGCATTGTATCCAGTTTAGAGATGGGAAAACTGAGGTACAGAAGTTGAGAGGCATGCCCAAGAACACATAGTAAATTGGTGTCAGACCTGACTGCTGATCTCATGCTCCGCTAGCTTTTTTCTTATATGCACTGTGATACGTTATCCCCTGCCCACCTTGTAGCCTGTTAATTCAAAGACATCAAGATTTTTACTAGGACTTTTCATCCTATAGAAATGTCAGCAGTTTTCTTGAGAGCATGGTGGCCTCTCTGTGGGGAAGTCAGTGACTGAAGCCTGAGTAGCTAATGTAGAGGCCTAATCTCTGACGTCAATGGCAAAACTCCTGATGGGCATTGGATCGGACGGAAGCTGTAGGAGGAAGTAGAGGAAGGCAGGCTGTTGAGGGCAATGGATCTGGTTGCTGTTGTTGCTTTAGAGGCCCTGCACTGCAGTCTCTCTCCAAACATTCCCCAGATCTTAAATAAAGAACTAACCAGCCCTTCGTTTTGGCTGCAAGCGCTGCTGTGGTACTGCAAGTGCTCTTTTGGAAATGCTGACAAGGAGCCGCCTTTCCACACCATTCTCCTGGGAACTGTGACTGACTCCACAGTGTCTGTGGAATCAAAGGGGAAAGTGGTTTGAAAGGACTTGTTTCCCCATGGCACAGTGCAATATAAAGGAGATTATTTCTTCCTTTCTCTCTCGCTTCTGCTTCTTGCTATGCAGAGCAGATCTGTCTGAGAGGAGCCATCCAGTCCGTGTGAGTATATTCATATTTATCTGTGGATACTTTCCTGGGGCTAAAAATATCTTGCTTGTTTACTCTAAATATTTCTCCCATTACCCAAATCTTATAAACCAGCGTAGCAGCCCACAAGCCCATCTCGTCCTCTCGTGCTGCTTCCGAAGTGACAAACTTTGCCGAGCACGGGATCCGGTTCATGCATCTTCCTGATGCTGGGAGAAGCAAGAATGACAATGGACAGCCATTGCAGTTGTTCTCCAGCCAGACCAGTGACACATTGCTGGTTTCAAATGAAACCAACTTTGTCTATTAGATTTAACTCGTGTTAAGAAATAGCTACAATCAGTGCAGCTTTAGGGAGATACGTATAAAACACATATGCATACTTCGATTTAACATAGCAGCTGCCATTTGGTAAGTAAATAAACACTGGTGATTGAGTCCTTATTTGAGGATCAGCAAACCTGTCACTTCACAGTCAGACTCCTTTGTAAATCTGACAGTCTGTGACTTTAAATCTATCCCAAAAAAGAATACAGAGTTATTGTCCTTAGTGAGCTTGGTTTGAGAAGGATTCCTAAGGATGTTAGGCTGAAATCTCTTCTGACACTTCTCCATTTTCAACCTATCTCCATATGAAATCTGCAGAGATGGCTCCTCTCCCCGCTAAGTAGAACAAGTGCTTCTGAGGCTGTGTTTCAGGGAATTTAAGGAAATTGATAGAGACCATGTTGTATTGACTATTTCCTGAATAATTCATTGCAATAATCCAGTTATAGGGGGCCTGCAAAGTGGAAAAGTGAGGCCAAAGTGGAGGCCATTGATTTTTGGACAGGCGTATTTAGCCAGGGTAAGCCTCCAGGGCTCATATAAGGAACAGGATGATTGCAGCTGATTGCAGAAATAGTACACAAGGACAACTAAATAGCATACATAGTAGCGCAGGGACGGCTGATTCCCCGCTGTGCCCACCTTGGCAGGGAGCACAGCGATCAGCCCATAGCCCTAATAAGTTTGGAAGCACGTGTTTGGAAAGATACTTAACCCACATATGTCCTTTGAAAGGTGCTGTTTTTGTCTTACCTATTGTAGTATTTATGTACATAAAGGCTCTATAAGGAAGCACGCCAACTGGAACAGTATAGACTGGTCTGTCTCTGCACAAAACCTTGTAGGAGGAACGTTTCAGAAGTCAGGAAGGCTGGAAGTGGCACCTAGAGTCGAGGGAGATTCCAAACAGCCTGAAGAGTGAGGCACCAGGGATACAGAACAAATGTATGGACAAACAAGTGATCACGTGTGCAGTAGCTGCGCCTTCTGAAAGTGCGGAGTTAGTTCCATCAGTTACATTCATTTTTTAATTCTCTTTACTAAATGCTGTTCTTTTAGTCTGAGCACGTAAATGAGGGATGTCCCTCATTGTCTTTGTGTTCCTTCACAAATCAGCCTCTGTGAAAAGAAGGCCGGTGGCACCTGACAGAAATGGCAATGCCTGAGTGAAAGTAACATACAGCTGAGGCTTTCCCAGCACTTGGATGCTAGGAGCTGTAACCCAAAAGTAAAAATAAAAGGAAAACTGCACACGTTTGGCACAGCTCAGAAGCGTGAAGGTTGTTTTTTATGCCTGTTAAAGCAGCGTGGAAACTGATTCACACTTCCTTCCATTGGACTCCCACGACTCGGGTCAGTAATGAGCAAGACGACAGCCCCAAGCGTTCAGCGGAGAAATGCCAATTGGAATTAAGAGCACAGGGACATTATAACTTCTACAGTTTATACATGGTGACAAGCACTGCTGCCCTCTGAGCCTTCATGCTGTGGCACTAAGGAAAATGAGTGTGGGTTTCGTTTAGGTAAAATGTGCATCTCTTGTGGAAATAACTCCCAATATACACATTTAAAGCCTTTAAAAATTCTGCTTTGGCAAATAGTGTTGGCTGAAGAACAGGAACTTACAGACATAGTGATATTTGATCTAGCTATCTTAGGACATGTGTACACTGGACATAAAATTTTCAGCTCATGTGGACATATCCACGCTGGCTCCGATCAAGCTAGCCTGCTAAAAATAGAAGTGTAGGAGTGGTGGGATGGGCTATTCACCCTGAGCACGATCCTGTCTGAAACCCTAGGTGCAGACTTGAGCACCTCGCCCGTCCTGCTGCTCAAGCCGCCGTGACTATACGTTTGTTTTTAGTGCCCTAACTCGATCAGAGCTTATGCAGGTATGTTTATTGCAGCTGGAAATTACACCTCCCTCTCCTGTGTAGACATTGTACTGCCACCTGTCACCATAGTATTCAAGTGCCTTCCATGTAAAGTCAAAAGTAAAATCAGTGATGAGTTCCCTAGTGGACTTCATGGAGTCTCTGGCTTTTCTCACTTTCAGGATGAAAACTCTTCTCGGGCTGGAGGTTTTGTTTTTTATTTTTATTCTTTGGCTTGGTTGGAATTCAAGGATGGAAAGGGGTGCCAGTGTTGGGACCATCATTCTTTGGTGGGAAGGCTTTCTCAAAGAGGAAGATTTTGCAGCATTTCCTAAAGATAGTCAGACTCTGTATTTGCCTGATCTCCTCTGAAAGTTGGTACTCTAGCCAGATCCCCTGGCCTGAAAATGCTGATCTCTACCATCAGATCACCACCATTTCTCATTCAACAGTGGCTGACCATTCTTGCTATTGGATGACTCTTCAGTGACCAGTCCGGTTCTAAGTAAACTGTTTCCCCATCACAGGAACCACAACTGCAATTGGTACAAATGGCGCCCTGCTTGTTGACAGTTTCTGAAGACTGAATATGCAGCGAGCCCCTCTTCTTCTGGGAGTGTAACCTTCCGGGGAATGGTTGAGGCATGTTGGCAGAGGACAGCATGGAGAAGGTTTTATGTTAGCTGCAGGGGTGTAGGTGCCTTTTTTGTCTGGGGTGGACTAGGGTTAAAAAAATAAAGTAACAACTGTTGAATGTGGCTTTAATGAGTAGTTTTGTACCATAACTAAATCCATCTACTTTAATAAAATGAGATAAATGAGCTTCTGTTCCAAACTCAGTGTTTCCTGTACTATTTTGGTCTCTAAATTCCACAGCTGGTTATGCCCACACCTGCTTTGTGGATAAATAAAGGTCTTCAGTCTACAAACTCAGTACTGCAGAGTTGCCGACCCTGCCCCCTTTCACCAGCCTCAGACAATTCACTTGCAATCTGTAAAATTAATGAGCATCACCCGCTGCTGGGGAACTGGGTCATGAAAACCCTGAGCCCTGGGAAGTCCCAAAGCTATAAAACCACAATCTGTCTGCTTTGTATATGGGCTAGGAGATTTAAAAGGAAATCCTCTTCACCCCTTAGCCAGGCGATTGATTGGCTTACTCTGCAGAGGAACCCCTCCTCTGATGAATAGTGGTGTCTCCTGCTGTCTGTCCCACCGATTGAACAGCAGGAGTCTGTTTTGTCTCTTTGTAACAGGAGAAGTATCTCTCTGGGGGGGTTCTGGTTTTTCTGCCTAACCTCTTTCCTCTTAAATGTTTTTCCTCCAGTTCTCTTTGCACCCTTGCTGTCCAGAGATGACTTCTAGCCCTGAATTGGCCCTGCTTCCAGCTAGCTATCTTCCAAGTGGTTTTGACATAAAGCTTGTGTTGTGACTCTAGGAAGAATGTGTGGTAGAACCAGGAGGATAAAAATAGCTGAGGATCAATAATTGTAGCACAAGCGGTGCTTCTATGTATTTTAAAAAGGTAATCTGTATATTGACAACACAGCGAGGTGGCTTCCTCTGACTAATAATACTGAGTGAGGCTCCGTGCCTGCACTCCTCAGCGCAGGGAAGGGGTGAATTAAAGATGAGCCTAAACCTCACTGATCTTTTGCCTACAAGAGATGGGAACGCTCTGCGTTTTTGCAGTTCTGGGGCCTGGGTTTATCTTCTGCTTTTTGGTGTCTGTGAGAGATGCGTTCCTGGGCTTTGACTAGCACATAACTTCAGCCTAACTCACCCATTGGCCAAGGAGACTGCTGGTGAGTCGTGGGCCCCATATGGGGAAATTCAGGCCTGGGCAGAGGTCCACCCGTAGGCCTACACTTCATTTATGTCCCATTTAAGCTTTGCAAGTGGTTCAGCGCTTAAATGGGACTTAACCGGTGCCTAGTTTGTTCTGGTCCTTTGCACCAGGGGAAACCCCACCCTTTTAAAGTAGGGCTGATTTAAGAAAGCATTGATGCTCATGCTTAGCACTGTCCTGAATAGGGCCAGGTTTTCAGGCACCTAAAGAAGCAGATTGGCATCTAGTGGGCTTTTCAGCAGGATCCAGGTGCCTAACTCCTATGGGAAGCTGTGAGAAGGAGGCACCTAGCTGCTTTTGAAAATTCCACCTATCCACATCTCTAGGTGCCTAAAGAGCTTTGCAGACCTGGCCCCAAATGCCTGGCTCTGAATCCTGTCTGCCATCAAACGTTACTGAGAAGAAACAAGCCAAGACCAGTGTAAGATTTAATGAATATTTGTTCCATCAAATACTTTCATTGGCACAGGAGTATGTAGATTTGGGTTTCCTTTGGTGGTGGTGATGGATTTCTTTTGAAGGTCCAAGACCCTCACTAACAAGTTTATTGGAGCTAAATCCTTAGCGTAGCACAAGTCTGGAGATATTGCAGCTTGATTCTGTAATGAGTCAAGAGGATTAAGTCTATCTTGGATTTCCATTGGTGAAGCCACTATAATCTTGAGGAAATTGAAGAACTGAATCCATGATATCAGACTCTGCCTTCCGTACAGCCAGGGTGTTAGCTGGTCAAGCAGCAGGGAACTAGAATACAGATCAGGAGTGAGTCAGGTAGTGATATACAAAGTGTGTGTGTGGGGAGGCTCCATTTGGAGCACTGGGGGCAGATTTTAGTCCTTTATTTCAGGAAGACATGGAAAAAGGCTGCGGGGCTGATCAAAGGTTTCAAGGGTTGTAAATAGGAAGAGAGTCTCAATATTGTTCCATTCACAAGAAAATAAGCCAGTGAGAAGATCAGTTTAGAGAGAGAGGATACTGCAAAACCTGTAGCAAAAATTGCATGCAAACTGAAACCAGCTACTGAACACTGCTCCATTTTCCCCTGTGACCAAGTGGAATTTTTGGTAGTAGTTTTTATTAAGCGTGTGTGTGCCTGGGTTTCACCTTCTGTTTTGCATTGCTACCCACTCAGTGAAAGGATTAATTTGCTCTTGGGGCAGACTTAGGGCATGGCTACATTAGAGAGTTTAATGTAGCTCTCTAAAGTAGCCACTCTAAGCCAACCAGAGAGAGCTCAGCTGAAGTACACCATCCCCTCGCGAGTGGTGGTAGCTATATTGGTGGGAGAAGCTCTCCTGCTAATCACCCCAGCACTTATGTCAGCGTAACTTATGTTGCTCACGGGGTTAGTTTATTCATACCCTGAGCGACATTACTTTTGCCGACATGAGTGTAGACATGGCCTAATGGATGTAGGTGGTGGGTGTTGCCGATGTGTCTGAGCACACTGATAGCATCATTTTAAAAAAAAGACTGACTCAGATCAGTGGAAAATCCGAGAGGACAATAGAAAGCCCAGTCAGCAGGCCATTGGCACGTACCAACTACCGACCAAAGGGAGGAGGATTTCCCCTCTCTCAGCAGGAACGCAGGTGGGACTGGTAGGAGGTAAGGGGATAAGTGTAGGCTCTGAAAAAAACTTGGGAATCTCTCAGGCTTGTTCTGTAGTTGGCTTAACTATGTTGTACAGGGCTGTAAAAAATCCACACTGCTGAGTGGCATAGTTTAACAGGTCTAAGTCTCCTTATAGACAGTGCTATGTTGTTGGAAGAATTCTTCTGTTGACCTAGCTACCGCCTCACAGGGAGGTGGGAGAATCCCTCCCATGCACTGCACTGCTGTAGCGTGTTAAGTATAGACACGCCCTCACCTGGCAACTGTCTGGCCATGTCTACACTACCATTTACGCTGGCAAAAAGGTGTGAAAAAAGCATACCCTGGGCGACATAAGTTTCAGCGGTATAAGCACTCGTGCACAGCTCTGTTGGCGGCCTAGAGCAGCTGTAGAAGTGATCTTACGCTGAAGCAGCTATGCCACTGTACTTTCGCTGGTGTAGACATGGCCAAAGGAAGGAAGTCAAAGAGAGAAACAGAGCCTGAAAATAAAAGTTCACTACAGTTTGGCAGGTGAACTGTGGCTTGACCTGACTGGAATATGCTTTAACCTTTATTTCTCTGTGGTAACCTCAGGACTTGTAATGCTGTTCCACATGACTAATCAATCCTATTCTGTTTTGAAAATGCTGTTTGGATTGTCACTGCAAATATTGTCTGGGGTGCATTAGTTACTGAGCAGTGGACAAGTCTCCATCCGAAGTCTCTCACTGTTGGACGTGCTGAGCAAAGCTCAGTGTGAAAGGGGAGTGCCGAAGCCCAGTTGCTCAATCTGTGAGGCTGAGTGGCCTGCCCTGAAGAAAGAGTAAGACCCCTCGGGTGTCTGGCCCACTAACGGGGTTTCTGCAACAGACTTCAAAAACTGGAGTGTAGTACAGATCCTGTAGATCTGTGACATCCCTCACACTGCTGCTTTGGTGCTTATGCAGAATAAGAGCACAAGTGGTCACCCTCTGCATTTAATGGCAGGTGATTTTTAACAGAAATAGCTGCTGGATGTAACTGGCCTGTAGGACTCTTGTCTGCAGGGGGCTGGAGAGTCGGGTACAGTTGCAGGATTTTAAAAGTGGCGGAAGAGTTTAGGGACCGATAGTAAAGTTTGTAGTTACTTGTGTGAAGATGGGGTAATCTCATGCTTCAGGGCGCGATTTGGTCACCACAGACATCAGCAAGGAGTTATACCCCATCCAGGGCATGACAAAAATAGCCAAGTGCATGCTGGCATTGGCCACTGCTGGAGGCAGGACACCAGAGTGCGTGCGAGTAAGCTGTGATAGCACCCTGCAGTAGCAGTGCCACAGAGAAGCCTGAAATCCTCCTGATCTTCAACTTCAACTTCAACTTCAGCTACAGTCTTCCGTCGACTCTCTGCACCTCTCATAGCGGTGGAGTACTGGATTCGAAAGTCCTAACAAAACTAGGTATTTTGACAATACAGTGGTAGTTGAAACTGTCTCATCAGGAGCTGGGTAACATGCATTTGGAGGAGCAGCTTAAACTCTTCATCCACAGAGATGGGTTTGGAAGTAAGTGTATCTGCAGAGGAAAGTGCCTAGGTAGCCATGGTGCGGTGATGCGGTTTGCTTAGGTTAAATTCACCCCTGTGAGCAGGGCCAGCTCAAGGCGTTCAAACCACCTAAACCTACGTAAACTCAACTTCGTGCAGAGCCAAATCTCACCCACACTGTATGATGATGCTAGAACAGGAACTAAGATGTTTGTCTGTATTAAAAAGGGACAAAGAAAAATATGAAAAGTATTCTAATGTCTGTTCTGGAAATCCATGGGACGGCCTCGTCTTGGGAGCAACCTTCAGTTTCAGGTCTCATCTCAAAAAAAGACTCAAGAAATACAGCAAAGATCAAGAGGGCAGCAAAGATTATTAGTCACCAGGAGGGAGGAGGGCTCCATCAAAGGAGAGCTGAAAAGGCCTAGGAGTATTTTTAGATCTGGAATGGTGAAAAGTGAGACCAGAGATGAGACAGCATTGAAAGTCTTGGACGGATGGTATAGTAATGGCCAGCTGGGCTTTCAGTTTATTCCATCCCATAAAGAGAGCACAGAGGGGCACTCGGTCAAATAGAGGCAAGAACTGTAAAACTGATCAAAGAAAATATTTTTAAAAATAACGTCTAATTAAGTTGTCAAACTTGCTGCCAAAGGCTGTAATTGAGAGAAAGATCTCTGTAGGACTCAAGGAAGGTGATGTGTGCTCACCCGCTCTTATTAATGGCAATCAGAATTTTGCATGCCCTCCCTTACCCCCTTCCAATCTTGTTGGTGCTCAAGGGAGATATGAAGGGTGGGAGAGAGGTGGGAGGGTTCTGGGTGTGTTTCTTTTCCAGCATTTGTTGTGCCAGCTTGTACATGGCCAGGGCTGTGTCTTTTGCCCAAGATACTGACAGATCTGCATCAGGAGAATAAATTCATTGCAGAGGGCTGTGAACCTTGGGGAAATGTGGTAAGGAGTGTCTGTGCCCCAGGCTTAGGGAGTAAACTGACCTCCATCTGGGAGCAGGAAGAAATTTCCCCATGTGGTTTGAGTTGCATAGTTAGATGCATAATAAGGCTTCTCTGCCTTCCTCTGAACCAGGTGGGCCATTGTCAGACAGGGTGTTGGATGGGGTAGTCCAGTGATCTGAGGCTGCTGTCTCGAGTTCCAGGCACATAGGACATCCTCAGCCTCTGCTGTTGGGTTTCTAGGCTATGCTTTCCTGATTGTTGGTAGTCCATGTGCATTGCTTTCATCTCTGCCGCTGAAGGGAGTGCTAATTACAAAAGTTAGTACTGTACAGTGTGAGGACCAACACAAACACTTCGGCTAGAGGAAGAGCAGATGTGCCAAGATCGGAGCAGCTGTTTTGAATTGCTAGAGGGGAAGACTGGCAACTCTCTTCAGTGAAGCTGTTTTGCAGCTGTCGCTGCCATTGTCATCTGAACCATGGATGTAATTACAGTGTGTGTGGGCGAAGAGGGAACCTGCCCCTATTTTCCCAGTGGGCAGAGGAGGTCACAGTGTCTCAGCCCTTCCCTCAGCCAGCACTTGGTCCGAATGATCTGAGAACAAACTTCTCCCTCAGCCACCTGACCCCGAGGAAAGAGCATATAGCAAAAGGCCCTTGAGGCCTGGCTGGAAATAGGTCAGTGTAAGTGGTGGTGTAAGGGCATTCCCTCTCCCTCCAAGTCATGGCTGTTGTCAATGAGCCATGCAGGAATGTGTGTCATGTAGCCTGTTTTTTGTGGTGAAGATTTCACTCCTCGTGTTTAGATCTTGCTCCTTTCTATTTTCTGTGCTGACTTTAACCTCTGCGTACTTTACTGTCTCTCACATTCCCTTTTTTGAATATTCACACATTTTCCAGAGCGTCATCTTTGTCTTCATGCACAATTCTCTTTCCCCTCCATTGATGATCCTCTGTGTGTATATGTCGCCCGGTCCACCTACTTGTCCATGGCTGCACAGGTTTGTGTGGTTGGCAGAATGACCCTGACTAGAACTTACTGATTCTGAGTGGTAGTTTGAGTGGGCTAGTTCAGGACCAGTCGTAATGGACCTTGGCCTGGGTTGTCTGGAGGAGCAAGACTCTCGTTGGAAAAGTAGTTTTCCATAGTCTTGAAAGGTGGTGTCAGATTCCGTGTCTGATCTCCAGTGCTCAGGAAAACTTGGGCAATTTATATCTAATCGACGCCCCTGGTAACATAACGTCTCTGGGATTGAACCCAGCACCTCTGGATTGGAAAACCTTGAGCCTCTACTGCTTGAGTTATAAGACCCACCTCTATTAGCCAAGGCTGTATCTTCTGTATGTGGCCCAGCTACCACTGGATTGAGGGGGCAGGGAGAAGAGCAGCATACTGAGTGGTGTGGATTACACTCCCAACCCATCCCAGCCGGGGAAAAGCAGCCTGCTCAAATTCCCCTATAGGCCACCACTTACAACATCATGCCCCTGCAGCAGTTAGTGGCGGCGGCGAGTATTGAACCTAGGACCTCTGGATCTAAAAATGTGAGCATTTACTAATAGCCACCTCCTGTTAGCTCACAATTAGCAGCCTCTGTGTGTGGCCCAGCCACTAGCTGGGAGACAGAGCACTGCACAAGGAAGTGTTCCCTATCCAGCACCAGCTCTTTGAACGGCAAGATACAGATGGTCACCAGTGAGTTTCGTGCGAGAGGATGCGCTATGAAGAAAATTAAAGGAAACGGAACAGTGCAGGGCATCTGTGTATGAAGGGAGCAGAGCCAGAGCGGTTAGCAATAAAGGGTGGGTGGATGTAAGTTGCCACTACTGAGATTTAGACAAGCCGTCATGCAGTGCACACGCCTAGAGGGATTTGTGCTGTGTGTCAGGCTAACTTGTTGGTATAAAATTGCATTGTGTGTGTAGCACCACGAGAAAAACCTATTCCAAACAATGCTAATAGTCTGACAAAACAGCAAAGCCCCAGAGAGTCACACCTCCACGCTGCAGTATCTGTAATTCATGAGTCCATCCCGTCCTCAAGGCTCTCATACCAACCATCCCCTGTGGGGGGCGCTTCAGACATTGCCTCTACCTAGGCTTTCGACAGGCTTTGTAGACTTTTCTGAGGGGGAGGAGGTGATTTAAAAAATTATTAATGTGGCAAATGGCATGAAAATTAACCTCCCTCTGAAATCAAGTGGTGCTGCTAGAATAACCCTGGTATTCACCTCTCCGGATGTGTGGGCTCAGGCCCAGGGGGTTGATGCACCGTGACCTCTTGGTTTGTTCAGTCGCTTTTTGTACCTCCAGCGTCTGGCAGTGCCTCACCATTATCATTTGTCAAAAAGCAACCCCGGAGTAGGAATGCCCTACACTGCCTGGTTCTCTCTATCCGATTGCCCTGTTACACACCACGGTGGCCTGGCAGATTCTGTGGGCTCTCCCACAACCTGCCCGGAGTTGTCTATTTTTGTTTTTGCCATTTGATCTTTAGATCTCCCTTGACCCTCTAAATCTCCATCATGCGGTTTGCCCGCCCAGCTGTATGTTTAATTCTCTCAGCATTGTGAATAGGGGAGAGAGACTTTTTTGCTTTTCCTTGAGAAACTCTTTTGGCCCCAGTAAACTAGCATGTTGCCATTTAATTTTAATTGGGTTATTTTCTGTTTGTGTTTTTGGTTCCTAGTTTGACTCTCTCGCAGAAGAGATTTTAAGCACCCTCCATGCGGAGAAGTGACCTGGATTTTGATTTCTAAACTTTTTTCCCTTTCATAGTGTTTTCTAACTTCATTCCTCACCTTTTCAAATTCTTCTCCTTGAAGTTTCCTTTCATCATATAAGCCATTCTCGGGCTACCACCATGAGATACGAACGCTTACACAACCCCACTGTGTGTCCTTTCCAGGCCTTTAGAATCCTTTTTTCTGTACCCTGCTATCAGTGGTTTGGGCTTCTTCACAATAGTATTGCATTGTTGATGTGATCTCATGAGAGCTCCCTTCGCCAGCCGTTCATATGAAGCATCCTATGTGCTTGGCCACCCCTTTGAGCTTCTGTAAATGAAGGGGTGGCTGAGGAATAAATCAGCAGCCCACATCTGAGCAGGCTGGGATATGAATTCAGATTTTCTCTCCGATGTACTCTTTGGGACTCCCCAAAGGGGACTAAGTCATAGCATCTGAGTTAAGGATTTGATGAGCCAGGCTTTATTTTTGTGTTGGGGAGTGCACAGGAGGAAAAAATCACCTGTGGAAACAGGCTGTCTCATCTGTTGAGTGTTTACACCCCATTGGCAGGGATGTTCCCATCAGTCCTCCAGTTATGGTGGGGAAAGTAGAGGCCCCTGGATGTCAAGTGGCGTGCTTTAAAGGGTATGAGGAGTAATTGGGCCATGTGATAGAAGTGAGGTGGCCCCTAGCAGTAGAAAGGGGCCCAACCCCTGCAACTCCTACCCGTAATTTGAGCACTCGTTCTCATACATCCCTCCCAAACTCATTTGGGCATAAAGATAACGAATCTTTCTTTAGGTCTTCGTTGTGGAAGGTCTTTATTGCCAGCACCCCATTGGGAGAGCAGAGCGCAGTTCAGAAGGCCAAGATGCGCTTTACCTTCCTGCCCTTCTTATGGTCTTCACCAGGCTCCAGACGCACTTGCGCTGCCAGAGAGCTGCAGGGAAGCACCATGCCAAGTAGTCTGTCCATGCATTGGGTAGATTCTCAGTTCTGTGTCTTCACCGCAGACTCTGCATAGAGAGGAGAAATGCCACTCTGGCACATGCTGGTCTCCTGATATTAGTCCAGGGCTGATAGCAATACGCAGAGATGAATTAACTCCCCTGTAGGCCTGGGGCTATTAGATTTTGTGAGGCATCTGTATACGAGTCTTTTTTCTAATTTAAAACAAAATGATCACAGTTATGGCATCAAGGCTATTAACGTTCTACTAAACTTGCCTTTTAATTAACATAAAGCAGAACTGATGCTTAGCCAGTCGGTCCCCAGTCTGTAGCAGTGCATGGGATTCTTCATCCTAAGAGCAGGACTCTGCATTTGTCCTTGTTGAACCTCATCAGATTTCTTTTGGTCCAATCCTCTAATTTGTCTAGGTCCCTCTGTATTCTATCCCTACCATCCAGTGTATCTACCACTCCTCCCAGTTTAGTGTCATCTTGCTGAGGGGGCAGTTCACGCCATCCTCCAGATCATTAATAAGTTCCTATAGGGTGACCAGATAGAAAGTGTAAATAAACAGGACACGGGGTGGGTGGTAATAGGAGCCTATATAAGAAAAAGCCCTTAAAATCGGGACTGTCCCTATAAAATCAGGACATCTGGTCACCCTAGGTTCCTATCCCATTCAGTACAAGTTTCCCTGTCCTCTTCTGAATCCTTGTGTGTCATTAGAGCAAGCTACAGACCTACCCTAAGCTCTGCTTTTCACTTGTGTGAAATCTTTTGGTTTTGAAAAATTAGATTAAAGATAATAACGTTACAAAATACTGCATTATGGTTGTGGAGCATCGCTGGTCAGTGTACTGTATTTAGAGAGATGATCCTATAACCTGGTTTCTATGGACGAGTTACATACATATTATCTCACTTAGGTTTACAGTCCACCCTATGTCCGTTGAAACCTGCATGTTATGGGCATGCTGGAGGTTTTTGTTCTTGTTCAGAATTATGTGGCCAAGTTCTTTGTGCCTTTCAATGACTTTTTTTGTTAAGTTGCCTAAAGGCTCTTGTTCATGGAAGCCCATAAGGAAGGCTACAAGTCTATCACAGAACTCACAGATTCCATTACTTTCTGGGACCTCCATGACTTCTGCAGCGGCCAGTGCAGCTGGCTCTGGGCCTGTCTGAGCAAATCGGGCGGCCCCCAGGCCAGCTGCACTGACCACTGCTGGGGCAGTCTCAGGCCACCACACCATTTTGGGTGTGGGAGGGGGCTCTGGACTGAGGCAGGGGGTTGGAGTGCGGGATAGGGTGAGAGGTCTAGGTGGCACTTACCATAGGGGGATTCCTAGAAGCAGCCACCTGTCCCTAGGCGGAGGCACAGCCAGGCAGTTCTGCGCACAGCACCCACCTGCAGGCACCGCCCCCACAGTGCCCATTGGCTGTGGTTCCCAGCCAGTGGGAGCTGCAGAGTGGACGCTCGCGGTGGGGGCAGCATGCGGAGCCCCTTGGCCACGCCTCTGCCTAGGAGCCAAGGGACACGTGGCTGCTTCCAGGGAGCCGTGTGGAGCTGGGTATGGAGCCTGCCAGCCCCGCCAACTCCCTTCTGCCCCCAGCCACAGCAGCAGGGGCCTAGGCTGTGCGCCACTACCTCTCCCCCCTACCCAGCAAGGGCTGGGCCACTCCCTCCCAGGTTACCTGCAGCTTCCCCAGGCCGCCCCCTGCCCTAGAGCACACAGGTTTTAGTCATAGAATCATAGTACAAGTCATGGACCGGTCATAGCCATGAATTATTGTTTACTGCCTGTCCATGACTTTTTAGTAAAAATACTCCTGACTGACACGTAGCCTTACCCATAAGATAAACGTGTCAACAAAGTTGTGATCCTGCTTAGCTGCTGTGCTGCGTGCCGTTGCCTCTTGAACTTTCACGGCAACAGTGGGGCTGGAACTTGGATCCTCTTACACCAAAAGCATCAAACCAATTATGCTAAAGAAGATTGTGTTAGCTGTGTGGAACCTAGGTTACAAAGTTGTGACGTTCTCATACTATCCAGGAGAGGGCAGTGATACACATACACTAGAACTAGAGACATTTGTATTAATTTTATGTAAACTAAATAGAGTAATTCTGCACTTCAAGCTGAAGGTGTCGTTCCCAGTGTGAGGAGACAGATCTGGGCTAGCTCTGATGGAGCTAGTGTGCTAAAAGAAGAACGTAGCTATGGTTACTCAGGGAGCTGGTCCCTGCCCGTCGCTCACACCACACTTACACACTATTTTTAGTCAGCGCTAACTCTGGAACATCACCGTGCAGCTTGAAGTGCTGCTGTCCCCAGGGACATTGGTTACTAAGCCAAGGAGGGCATTAAGGCCAGAGGACTCGCTGTTACTAGTTCATGTACAAACTGGGAGACTAGAAACCACCAAGGCCGATATCCCTCATGCTCTGGTTTTAAGTTCCGTGTACTGAATGGATTTCCCATATTTTGATATCCCACCTGCCAGCCATCCCTGGTGGGGGATTCTCCCATTCTGCGGCTGTCATCATGCAGGCTGCAGTGAGAAAGAATTTAAAAGTGGAGACCCATATGAATTTACCTCCAAAACCCGTGATCACCTCGTAACTTAACGGGTTGTCTTCTGTACTTCCTGTGTACGTTTGGACCAGTTCCTAGAAGAATTTGGATGATGAAAGCACGCTGTGAGGTGCTTACTCTAAAACAGTACCCTACATAAAGTAAAGCAAAGCAATTGAATGCATCACAGCGTGCCTGGGGCTTTGTGAAATTTCAAATGGCTAAGGAATCTGAGTAGTTTTCAGCTATAGTATACCCAAAGTTTTAGATCTAGAGTGAAATGGGTGGGAAGCTTTACTGCAGTGGTTCTCAGTCAGGAGTACTTGTACCTCTGGGGGTATCCAGAGATCTTACTGGCGTACATCAACACATCTAGATATTTGCCTAATATTACAAAATGCTACATAAAAAGCACTAGTGAAATCAATACACACTAAAATTTCATACAGACAATGACTTGTTTATACTGCTCTAGCTACTATACACTGAAATGTAAGTACGATATGTATATTCCAATCTGTTTATAATTTATATGGTAAAAATGAGAAAGTAAGCAATTTGTCAGTAATAGTGTGCTATCATATTCTTGTATGTTTATGTCTGATTTTGTAAGCAAGTATTTTTTAAGTGAGGTGAAACTTAGCGTACACAAGAAAAATCAGACTCCTGAAAGGGGTACAGTAAGCTGGAAAGGTTCAGAGCCAGTGCTTTACTGGCTGGAAATCAGTCATCTAAGAAGCTTCAGAGAGAAGTGTGTGGCTAAAACTGCTTATACTTTTTAAGCCAAAATTGTCAACTGCCTGCTGGGGCCTGCTTAGTTTTACACCCCCACCCCCCGCAGACTGTGTCATTATTCATAGTCCATCAAGTAAACAGCTCATCTGGGCTCTCTGATGATCAACGAGGCTCTTGGCAGCTCCAGTCAGGGGTGACTTCCTTGTCATTGCTGCCTCCTGCTTTGTCCCTGGCATGTTGGATACAGATTTCCTTGCCTGGAGTGGTGCCATACTTGCATTTGTAGGCTGCTGGGAGAGGCAGTCTAAATTATGGGTGCTGGGCAGTGATCTTGCAGAGCTGCCTTTTGCAATCAAGCTGTGTATTCGTGCCAGCAAAAGTGGAAGAAAAATTGCTGCTTTTGGTGGTAGTGTATTACTGCACCCCAATTATCTCAGGTAGTCGTAATAAGCATCTAATTCTCATTTAGTGTTGCTGCCACAATGTATACTTCCAAGGACAGATCCCAGTAAAGCCACATACTCATGGGCTGGTTACAGACTCTGGTGCTGTCCTGCCTGGATTATGGAATGAGGATCCCGTGAGTTAAAAGTAGAGGCTTTACTCCTTGGACTAAGGTTCCGTCTACACTAGAAGTACAACCTTAGTTTTGTAGCCCAGTTGCAACCTGCTTGTCAAACGTGATTGAGTTGTCTACGTGCGGGATGCTTACTTCCCAGCCCAGTTGGGCGCGTGTCAGTACCCATCCCACTTGCAGACCCATGTCAACACCAGTTCATTGTGGGAAAAACTGAACAGTTGTTCCCTTATGGCCATGACTGACTTCACTGCCAAAAAGAGTGTGTGTTTCAAGGGAGATACTAATGGGAGTTGGCTGTCTTACTGTAAAATCCAAGTGGAGACAAGGTATAGGAAGTTTTTTTCCTTGATAAGGCAAGTCATGTTAACTTACGGTCTGACCAAATTCTCCTTGTCTAAAACCACTCCTGGCAAATGTTCTGTGCTGGATGTGTCGAGTGGATCCCTGAAGGTCTGTAGGAACCTGTTCGCATTTACTTACTAGGAACAGAAGCCATTTCATTTGATGGGATGTGCTTCACCTGGAGCAACCATAATTCTTGTGTTTGAGCTAACGTTGAATGAGGGATTGGAACCAGGAGAGAAGAAGATGTAGTTCTAGTATCTTTTCCAGTGCCGCCATCCCTTTAATTTTCCAGGTTATTTGCTGTGGGAGCGGAGGGGGCATAGTGCATTTTCTCAAGCACCTTTGCAAGCCTCTTCTGTGCCTTTTAGGGTGAAAAAGAGCTGTGACATACAGTTCCAATATCCAGCTGCTGAGGGGTTTTGACACCCAGAATGAGTTGCCCTCTAACTGAACTGGAGGGATACAGAGGAGAGTTATATGCCCGAATGCTAAGGAACACAACGCTCTGGGAGGCCTTTCAAATGAGATGTAAAATTGAGGACCTGAACGCCTGAGGAATCTTGAAGATCTCAGATCTGGGGAGATGAGGGGCTAAATCGAGTGATTGCATTCTGCCTCCCTGGATTCTCTCTGCAGTGTGAGTGGGATATGGGATTCTTCACCACCTTCTTATTAACCATGCCACTTTCTCTGGTGCTCCCATATTATGAGCAGCAAGGGAGGAAGGTAATTGGCATTCTCCTTTTCCAGATGGGGTCACTGAGGACCACTGAGCTGAGTGATTTCTCATAGTAAGTGGCAGAGCTGGGAACAGAGCCAAGCTCTCACGAGTCTCGGCCCAGACCAGGGCCGGCTCTAGCATTTTTTCCGCCCCAGGCACCAAGAGCACAATTACCCAAGCCAAAAAAATAAATAAAAAGGCTTGAAATGTGCAGCCCCAAGCACTTGCTTTCTTTGCTGGTGCGTAGAGCCGGCCCTGGCCCAGACTCAGAACCACAAGGCTGTATATTTCTTTCAACAAGACCATCCTTCCTTTTACTTCCTTCCTAGTCCTGCACCACCATAAGCGGCAACTGCAGGCGCAAAATTGCTGCTGTTTCTTCTCCACCCCTCCACCTTCCCCAAAGCAGTGGCAGCATGTCAGTGGTGGGCTATATTTCCTCCCATCTACTTTTGGGCTATTTTTAGTCCATTTAAGGAAGCACAATAATAATCCTTTGTCTCTCTCTAATGCCTCCCAGCTGAGGATTTCAAAGCACTGTCTGAACACTAATTAAATCGCTCACACCCCCCCACACACCTTAGGCAGTAAATATTTTCTCTTTCATTACTGCATTTCTCTCCTCTGTTTGCTGCTCCACACGCCTGCTCCTTTGCGGGAGGCACCTTCCAGTCAAAGATGTCAGACGAGGACTGCGCAGCCAGTCCCTAGCAAACTGCGTCTGAAGCGTGTAGGACTCTGGTAGCCAGCCCAATTGCCTCTTTGTTCCTGTGGAGATTGCTCCTGGGCTGAAGAGACCTTTCATTGTTGGCCCTCCCCACGAGAGGCGATCCAGGCCCCTTGCCAAAAACCGAAGTGTAGGTTCCAGTGTGTTCAGAGACTGTTCAGCCGGGGCATTGAGACTGGAGTGACTGTGGGGATCACCCTCCACACTCGCTCCTCCCTTCACGGATGTTTTAAGGCTCCTGGGCAGGAAGATTGTTTTTTAGCCCCGGCTAACCCTTGCAAGCCCCTCTCTGGGCGAGTGAGTGTGCGGCACTGAGAGCGCATCTGTGCAGAGGGAGACCAAACCCATCCCACTGTTTGGAGAGCCCTGCCTCCACTTCCTGAATCTGATTGTCAGTAGCCCCGGTCCCCTCGCCACACACGCCCTCTCTCCCCCGCCACTGGCTCTCTCAATAGCCGCTCCATCCTCCTGGTGTGGAGCGAGGACTCTTTTGTTATTCAGATCACACACGCCAGCGTGTGGCTGTGTTCAGCAGGCAGGCTCCAGCCACCGGATTCTTTCTCTCCTCCCTCTGATACCGGATGATCCACAGCGAGCCAGCAGCCCGAGGATCTCTGCTTTCCTGGCCGAAAGGGCTGTGCCATCCCCAGGCTGTTTGGTGCCTTGTTGTCCCTCACTTCGCCTTTGTTTCCAGCAGAAGCTTCCAGCTCCATTCTGGGCACTCCTCAGCCTGCAAGCTGGCCCTGCTTTCAGACCAGCCCCTCTGCCTGCTGTCTGTGCCCCAGCAGTGCTGATTTGCAAGGTTGCCAGGATGGGCTTTTCAGAACCGTATTAACCGGCCGAGCCTCTGAGCATTCAGGGAACGGGACGGGGGGGTGCGGGGCACAGATCTGTCTTCTTCTTGGATATTGTGATCTTCAGCCTTCCAGATTTCTGAGCTGGCTCTCTCCTCGAGAGGAGGGAGCTAGGAGCAGCCCTTGGCCATGGAGGTGGGCAAGATGGTAAGTGAACAGCTGCTCTTAATGCATGTTTTCCAGTTCCAGCATCCCCTTAGCCTGGCCTTGGTTTGCCCACTGAGCTCATTTTAATCCCCTTTGTCCACTTGGATGTGTGGGAGCACCTGCATCTCGAAGTGCTTTTCCTTTCAAGTCCAGTTTGTTTTGTTGTCATCACTCCTCGCCCTGTCCAGTTAGCCCCTGTTGTGTGTGCTTGTGTTTGGGAAACTCAGAAGACTGATACTGTGAGAGTGCAAGGGAAGGATGGGGTGGGGAGGGGGCAGTGTTGTGAAGGGAGATCTCAGGAGTTTGCCTATAAGTTACCCAAATACATCTCCGCCTCCAGTTCCGCAGGTACTTAGTTTCTCAGGACCACATTCTGGGGGCTTTAATCCATTAAAACTCTTTTCCCGTGGAGTCACTGGGAGTTCTGCTAGATTAAAGACCCCAGTATTTGGCTCCCACTGTTTTAATATGTGGGGAAAACAATTACTACTTTTTCTTTTCTTTGAAGGGGCTTTGTGCTCTCTGCAATTGGGAGTTATTTTGGGATCGATCCTCAGACAAAGTCTTATTATTGTGTTTGAGTTTCTGCCCCTCTGCCTGATTCAAGCGGAGCAGTGGGAATTGGGATTCACTCCCATCCACCCATCTGAACTTGTTTTTCCCTGTTGCTCTGCCTTCTAGTTTAGCACCATTCAGGTTGTGCCTTAGGGACTTGAGTCGCCATGTATGGTGCTGCTGTGAGTTCTTTATGCACATTTGGGCAAGGTTCAAACATTCTGTACTTTGCAGAGAGATCTTTGTGTACAGCAGAAGAGGGGAGCTGATCCATGGTGCCTGCCTTTTGTTCAGAGCAAAGGCGAGTGCTGGATGTAAATGTACTTTCTGCTCGAAAATAGCTTTGTGGGGTAATTGCTAGGTGGTGCATTCGGTTAATACACTAACCTTTCATAGTGCAAATAATAATGATAATCTTTGCCAAGCAGGATTTCGTTTGCAGAGTGATGTGGGTAGCTCTGAACTGGAATAGCAGGGGCCAGCGTGGGTCAGGACATCCGTGCATTGGCAGAGCTGAGTGGGGGGAAGGGAGCAAGCTAGCACAATTTGCTGTGTGCAGCCCTAATAGTTATTCTTGATCTGTCTCCCTTTTAAGATCATAAAAATCCAAACAGAGAGCTCTGAAACGGCCCTGGAGCACTCCTGGGATCAGACCCATGACTCTCACAATCACCCAGCACAAGCCTTCCTCAGGGTTGCAACTCTGAGTTATTGGCACCTATCAGCTGCCAGGCATTAGGTTGAATGGCTCTTGGTACCTTAATTAGACAACTGTATACAATATGAATGCTCCTCGCATTTTCTCACATCTGCCTGCTGTAGTGAGGGATTCCTTTTCCTTTAAAGAAGACCTGCCTCTGGGTTGCTTCTCAGCAGAAGTTTGAGGGAAGGAGTTTGACAAAAACTGTAGTTGCTGTCCTCACAGTCTGACTGTGCATGTATTGGATTAGATGTCAGGTTTTTTCAAATCTGGGACCTTGCATTATTTGGTTTGGATTCAAGTTTGAGACCTGCTTAATTCACAAGACTGCTGCTCATCCACATGAATGAAGCATATTCTCTAGCAAGGGAAAGTCTAGATAGAGTTAGTCAGTTGAAATTTAACTAATGTGTGGCAAAATTGGAGCGTCCTGCCAGATCACCATGCACGGCTCAATTTTTACCTTCCTCTTGGAAAGGTATTGTCAGACAGTATCCTGCAGAATGTGCACTTGATGAGAGAATATGACTGGCTAACCCAAAGGGCAAGTTTCATCTTGAGTGGAAAGTTCTGTAAGGACTGAAATATCAGTTCCTTTCTCAGCAAAATTTTCCTTTGATTGTAGATTCATAGGGTTAGTAGGGACTACAAGGGTCATCTAGTCTAGACCCCTGCCAAGATGCAGGATTTGTTGAGATTCCAAATTGCTGTTGAAATTTTCCTCTAGAGATCAGAATCTTGGGTACAGAGTTTGAGGAATATCAACTTCAGACTTTTTCAGTAGTGCACACCCTAAAGCCCAGGGACCGAACCAGAACCAAGGCCAGCTCCAGGCACCAGCACCCCAAGCGCGGGCCTGGGGCGGCAAGCCACAGGGGCCAATCTGGCGTTCGCCATCAGGGCGGCAGTCAGGCTGCCTTCGGCAGCATGTGTGTACGAGATCCACGGCTGCTGCGGATTCGGCGGCATTTCAGTGGCGGGGACAACGAGGCCACGGGACCCGTGGACCTCTGGCAGAAATGCTGTGGAATCCATGGTACACTGGACTACCTCCAGGACTTCCGCGCTTGGGGCGGCAGAAACCTTAGAGCCACCCCTGGCCAGAATGCCTGTGGCTCCTGCTGTGTCCTATAAATACCAAGAATGCCCAGACGCTTCTTTTTGCAGCTGCTTGGTGTGATCGAATATTGTGAGTATTCTGGAGGCTGTGGGAGACTGGTCGTTACACGCTGTGCGTAGAAAATGCAGGGGGCCAGTGACCTTCTGTCCTGCAAGCACAGAGATTAAGCAAAGAAGTGTTCAGTGAAAGGTTACTGTTGCATGAAATCCCCACGTAAAATACAAAACCCTGCTAACACAGAGAAGGCTTCTGGGCATGCTTCTAAACTGACTCTGCAATATGGGCCACCAGTGTAACTGAGTGGCTCCCAGTGACGTCCGACTAGTATCAATATTTAAGCAATAAGACCAATGGGTGCTTTTCTGGGGAAACAGCTGTTCGAGAAGTGCAGTAATTCCCCAGGACGCACTGCTTGGGAATATCCTTGTTTGTGCCAGTCAAAAATAAGGCGCAGGTTTTATGTGCCTTTTTATTGGCTTATTTCAGGAGTTGTATGCTGACTGCTGAAAGTTCAAAGCTCTGATGAGTAAAAATAATACGTATCAATTATGTTGTACTCCTAATATTTGAAGTGCTGTGGAAATGTTAACTGACAGATGCTCACAGGCCCCTGGGAGATAGTTAAATATTGTCATCGTCACTTGACAGGTGGGGATGCTGAGGCAGAGAGGTTAATTGTCTTGCTGTTTAATGACAGGAGGAGTTGGTACCAGAGCCAAAAGTACCTCTGCAGATCCCCCTTCTAGGAGTTACAGCCTTATCTAACAAGTCAACAAACTATTGAGAGCAGTAAGAAATGACTAGACGATGCTTGTATCTCTCACCATAGTGCTGTTCTGGACTGTAGGGTGTAAACGGCTCTGCTCTCTAACCATCCCTCAGTTCTGCTCCTGGTCCTTGAACCACTGTCTCCCACAAGCCTCAGTTTTAGTCTGGATTTGACAGTTGTAGGGGTGTATTGATACCTGTTTGTGGCCATTTGTTGCAATGTATCTAGCAAAGTCCAAGATGTGCTCATAGCCTCTGTTGAGGAGCACCATAGGCAAACTCATAATAAGAGCAGTGTTTAAAAAATAAAAAGTATTGCTTGATTCAAGCTGTTCTTCACCGACATTAACGCTTGGTGTTTCTGGTGCTGCGCTGAGGAGCAAACCCTTCATGCTTACATTGCTTTTATGCCTTGTGTTTGTTAAGGGGGGATGGAAGGGTTGAGTTTCCTTAATGGATGAAATTTGGATAGCTCTGTATTTGTCCAAGATGCTGTGAGTCTGAAATCTCAGCTTGCAGTTCTAGTGGCTCAACTGAGAAGAGGAAGAAGCCACTCTCTGGTCCAAGTTTGGAAGATTTATTGAGACTAGGTGCAGCCTGCACTCAGAGGACACTGGGAGCGCTTTAGAAGAATGCTGGTGGAGGACAGTCCTTTGTTTCCTCAGAACCGAGGAGGTCAGAGGAGCAGGTTAATATTAACTTTGGATCTAAGGTGTCTGAATTCTCTGGTTTCTGAACAGATCACTTGCTGGATTCACCCTTGGGAGCCCTGTGCAGTCAGAACTTCTGCAGGACCCAGCTCAGTCTCTGGAGCCGAGCCTGTCACGGAGTCGCCGGGCGATGCTCTGGAACTGCTCCATACGAAGCCAGTCAGGACTCTGGGGAAGCTTCCTCTCTGTGAGCAGACTGTCTTCAGGGCAAGAAGCTCACACGGCTTCCGCCTTCCTGGGTCTGACCTCAGAGCATTCAGCATCCTCTGCCCCTCCATGCACTTCCCACAGCGGAGCTCCTGGGGAAGCCAGAGGGTCCTGCACCCCAACTCTGCAGTCAGACATGACTCTCAGCCAGCCAGTAAAACAGGGGTTTATTAGAGACAACTGGAACACAATTTAAAACAGAGCTTGTAGGTACAGAGAACAGTACCCCTCAATCGGGTCCATCTTGGGGGCAGGGAGGCCAGACTATCTCTGCACCTCCCCCCACATCCCCAGCCAGCTCCAAACCGACTAACCCTCCCGCCCTTCCTCTCCTTTGTCTCTTTTATGGGCCCGGAGGTCACCTGATCACTTTGTTTTCCAACACCTTGCAGGGGAGGGGCTCAGGCCATCAGTTGCCAGGGTGTCGGCCACTGGCCCTCTGCTCTGCAACAATCACATCCTTATCCCAACCACCTAGAGACTTTAGAAATGCATGGGGGAAACTGAGGCATTCACACACAATATTCAAAGGAAACCTTAAGAACAGTCCCGCTTCATCACAGAGCTCCACTTGTTTCCTAATTGAGGGCATTTGGACTGCAGGAAAGTTCCTTCTCTCTCTGAGCTTGTATTCTCTGGTTCAGCACTCCTGTGTCTTTGAACCTGGCTGTGTTCAGTGGGAGCAAGGCATGAAGTAAGAAATGTACTTTATTTGTAGTATAGGTGTACCCTTCTGCTTCTAGAGTGCCTTCTGGCTAGGAAGCTCCCAAGTCTAGGTAGCCTGGATGTTCTGCTTGACCTACGACCACCTGTTAGCCTCCCTTATAAAGTTTGTGGCCCACAGGATATGTGGCTTCGGAGGGCAGGCAGGGATACATGCTCGTTCCTCTTCACCTAAAAGATCAAGAGCTGTTAAGGAGGTGGGTTCTGTGAGCAGGAATCTGAACTTGCATGTTTTTCACTGGCAGATCCAGCTTTGCCCCTTCCCAAAGTCTTGAGGAAGATTCAACAAGAGAATCATGAGCAGGTTTTGCATCTGCTAGCCCTATCCAGAGACCTCTATGTTCATCCTCCCTCCAATCCCAGGTTTCCTTTCAGATACTGATATTTCACCCAGAGCAGAAGTCTCTTCGGTAGGCTGCTTGCTTTGTGGGTTCTCCGCATAGGATGGAAGGTACCATTTTGGGTCCAGGAAACCTTCCAGTTTGAGGAGGTGATATTCTCAAGATTTGCCCAGGATTAAAATGTTGATCCTGTTGCTTATCTCATCCCAGTTTTACCCTTGATTTACTTTTTATCTCTGGCCACTCTCAGGGTCTGTCTGGCAGTGTTGCAGCGTACCATGCTTCTGTACTGACTCCTCAATCTTCTTACGTCCATGAGGGAAAGTTTCTAACGTGTTTGTGACATATCTGTTCATCTATTCATTACTCTGCTGCTTTATAAAGCATTCCCAGGCTGCTCTACGTTATATCAGCCCCATCGAGAAGCTCAGAACTTGGCTGGCACAAAGACAGCTTAAAAGATGCCTTCGCCCCGTCTCCTTGGGCTGCACTAGACAGTCTCAGCTGGCGTTTCTAGTGGCTTCAGCTACACTGTCAATGAAATCTGAGTGCTTCTGATGGAAACTCCCTAGAGAGGCCTATACTGTTAGCAAGGACATGATGCCTTTGTGACTTCATCTTAAGTTTTTGCCCACTGTGGCCACAAAATCCCACCTAAATCAATCTGCTTTGCCTCCAGTCTTTTTTCCTAAGCCTCAACTGAGGCCATATTCCATAAGCTGGAGTAAGGACGCTTGTTTATTACTTGGACAGAATCCAAGCCGTTCAGTAAGTTGCATAGATTGTTTGTTGCATTTGAGAAATCTAATGGCTCTAACCATTTTGGTTCAGAGACTATCCCAATGGATTAAATTGTGTATTCAGAGTTATTAGAGTTTAGCATGCATCTTTTATTATCTCTGTAACCCATCTCTTTTCCCTCCCATCACCTCTCATTTCACTGAGTGCTCGGATAACAACCATTGCCTTTAGTTCTTCCAGTCTGTATTCCCTCCTGATTTCTGTCCCGTCACACTCCACCAAAACTCTTCTCACTAAGGTCTCCAGAGCCCTCTTTCCAGCCAAAATTTCAGGGCTTTTACTTTATCCTCACTGCCTGGACCTCTTTTCTGCATTTGACATAGTTATTCGTACTCTCCCTCTCAAAATGTCCTCAGCTTTTGTGGTGCTGTTCCTCCATGCAGTCCCGTCCAGGCTATTTACCAGAACATGGAGCTCTCTGAATACCTTGCCTCTGCAGATCCACACTGATCCCTTCCTTCTTCTTTGGTGCTACTGTGTTTGGACTCTGCTGAGGTTAATAAGAATGTGACAGATGATTAGAAGGGAGGGTCTTTCTAGAATTGCTCAAGGGGGAAGGATGTATGTGTTTCTTACAACTTTTTGGACAGCTATTGATCATTCTGTGGCTCACAGACAGAGCTCAAAAGTCTTACATAGCAGAGGCAATGCATATAGAAATGTCCTATTTCTGGTAAATAATCTTACTTCTGATGCCCAGTCCCAGACACAAACCTCTAGCCCTCATCTCTCAATACTACCATGGCTTCACATCCTCCTTAGAGTGACATTTACTGTAATCGTCGTCATAACCATTCATGGGGTGGATGAACAGTTCTGTTTCTTGATTCCCAGTTCTCACATCTTGCATTGGCATACGGTGGTGATTGGTAGGTGAAAGATTAAATTAACCTTAGAAGTCAGTAATTTCTTCCCCAGCAGCATGACATCAGAACTGAAACCCCTGATATCTTCTCCACAGTCTACAATAGCTTCTTGTCATATTTTAGTTTCACGGGTGGTTCTTGCCACGCCCACCCAGTTGTTTGTTTTGGAGATCTTTATCTGGGGTAAGTGAAAATTCAATGGCTGTACGTCTCAGTTACAACGGTGCCTCCCTCTGCCGTGCTTTTAAGACTCCGTTAAGCCCTGCAAACTTAATTGTGTTTCCCGCTCATGAGACATGCATGCACACACGCATCATTATCTTCATATGGATTTGCCCCAAGTGAATCTCACTGGCAGTCTCTTCTGCCACTAGTTTGGGGAGCCCTCTGCCCCAACTGGCATGAAGCAGAAGCACAAGAAGTGTCCCAGCTCTTCCAAAGTGCCATTGCAGACGCTGAGTCACCAGCGAGAAATGGGGACTGCGGATTGGAAGTGCTGTTGGAAAGCCAAGTGAGAATACAAGCACGCCACTGCCCAACCCTTCCCAAGACACAAGCCCCCGGTGTGCATGTCTCCCTGGCAGGATTCCTTTCAGAAATCTGCCCAAGCTGGACAGGGCCCTACCAATGGTGGGGAAAACACAGCAGCCAATAGAAGGGTCAAAGCCCAAATACCTGTCAGGAGACCTGGTCCCTCCTCTGTTGTCCCTGTGGCAGGAGGCACTTATCTCGCTTCTCTGTACTTGTCCTCCCAGTCTCCAGTTTGCCTCTCCCTTTTTCTTCTCGCTCCTAAGCTCTGCTAGCAACAACAGCTGGTACCATTGGTAGCATTAACATTCTTCCCTTAATCAGATGGTGTTCCAGCTGTCCCAGGACCTTTAAATGCTCGGACCAGGCTCAAAGGGGGCAGCTCATAGCCATTCAATGCGGGGGCTCTTTTGGAGGCTGCCATTTTTGTTCTCCAGAAGATTAGTTTTCATTTGTGTCTGCAGGCCTTACGATTGTGAAATAAATATTCAGATTGTGAGCCAAGCATCAGCGAATGTAGTAATATCTGCATGAGTCTTCAGGCAGCCTGAAACCGTAGCTCTGAGAGACAGGTGAGTGCGCCACTCATCTGAATGAGGCGTTCACTCTGAAGCCTAATGTTGATTATTACAGGTCAGCAGTATTCACTATTTCACTGCTAATCAAAGCAGGCAAGGTAGAAGAGGGACAATCATATTATGAGTGAGTGGCTTTTCATTGTGCTGTCTCAAGTACACAACGCTTGGTTTCTGGGTGGGGCCTGGAAGAATACTTTTTTTTTTTTTTCCATTTCCACATTCATCCTGTGACTGGGACCTGGGGAGAAATGGCCAGAAAAGAATGGTACCTTTTTGTGTTCGTCACTGTTGCTGTCTCTTCTTAGGGAACAATTGTTACAACTTAACGAGAAGGTTGTGGGTTATTCCTCATCTGCAGCAGGCCACTGTTTCTGGCTGCTTTCTCCATTTCCTTTCTGCTCACATTGTGTACAGGAATAGGACTGTGCTCTTTTCGCTGCTACTGTATAAGGTCATCATGGCTGTGCTGCTGAGAGCTCTCATGCTTCATAAGAGAGTCTGCTCGGACGTTCCTTTGAGGAGAGAACTGCAGGCAGAGCAGAGCAGCTCTATTTTCAAAGGATGAGGGACGGCACCCCCTTAGACCCAAAAGGGCACTCCACTCCCAGTCACGTTGGTAATCATTTCGAGATTTATTCAGCACTCGATGGAGGAAAACCTTTTCTGAGACTATGTTAACTTGGATAGCTGTTTGTGTGTTTTTGCCTGCCCACCCACCCCCACACACCCCACCCCCACACCCTCTGCCCTTGCTCCTAAATGTCCCTTCCACACTCCTGTGTGCGTAGAGAGAGACAGCAGTGTGGCCATAACTGAACTGTCCTGTCTCCTTTCATTTAGTAGATTATCGTTTTACAGGGAATTCCAGTGGGACTGTTATGTTTTTCATGGCTTGGCTCCGGTGAGGCCCCTAATACTGTGGTGTGCCATGCGGCTTGGTTGAAAATGTTTTTCTGGGAGTTTGCATGACCTTTAGCAAGCCATTTTTAGAAAAGAATTAAGGCGAAACGAGGAACATTACGAAGAGGATTTGCCCTGGAACTTACTTAGTGTTTCCAAATCATTTGCGATGGCGCAGGATTCCACAGTCTCTGTTTATTTCCTTTTTGGAATGAAAGGAGACCTGAGAAATCTCTGTGCAGCCACTGTCTAGACCAGAACAATTCTTTGTCTAATGGTAGATTTGCTATTCAAAGTACACTAAACTTGTAATTTTGGGGGGTTGTGCCTGGCAGATTTGAGACCTCTGCCTTGCATGCATGAGAGAGAGCTATTTTAGAAATCCCGCTGCAATTCTGCATTGGTTGTGATGCTGCTTCTGGCTCTGGGTCTTTGCTGTCACACTAATGGATAGAGAGCTTTTATGGTTGCTCTGAGTTTTGTCTCGTGTGTTTCCCAGGCTGGATACAGATACATTTTGACCTTGCAGCCACGGTCCCCTGCGCCGTCCTGCTGTGATGATTGATTTGGATGTGTGTATCTTCCATGTGACCTGTATGTAGGGCTGGTTTCAGGCGATGGCCACCATGTTTTTACCTTTTTATTTCAGCAGAATAGTTGGGGTCACGGCTGCTTCAGCGTCCACTAGTTACTCCCTTCTCTGCCCCCTCCCCCAGCCAGCCAATCAGCACCCTCCCTTCCCCACCATCTCGCCTGGCCCCCAGAGCCACTGGCACTGATTGGCTGGAGAGAATGGAATATTCCACGACATTTCCAGAAGGGAATTTCTGTCCATTCCACTACACTCATCATGTATGCAAATTATGCAAGGTGCCGAGTACCTCTACTCCCACTGACATCAATGGGACTTAAGGGTCTCAGCACTCGGCAGGCTTTGGCCCACTGTAGTTTAGACTAAGTGAACACATGCTGGTAGAGTTAGTCTGCGGTTCGAGGCTGCCATCTCGTTCAGGTTGCCCTCAGAGTTCTGGTGAAAAAGGACCCTGTCACAGCAAATGGAATACGGATAGACTAGAAATTGGAGTGAGGGCGGGTCAGGACCCCTGGGTTCTCCCACTAGCTCGCTGTGTAACCCAAGGAACCTCTCTTAGGCCAAAATTTTTAAGTGTCCACTAATTCTGATGCCTTCATTTTTGTGTCCAACACAAAATGTCTTAGGACTGATTCCCGTCAATGCGGCAGCTCGGCTCTTTTGAAATCTCATGGGGAGGGGCGAGGTTGTCAAACAAACCACAGCAAGAGCAATTTACCCAGAGAGGGAGAATACTGCTTCCACACACTTATTGTAACACAGGCTAATGAAGTGGACAGGAAGCAAACGGATGCAACTTTGGCAACCCAGCAGAATGCTGGCCAGGTTTTACTCAGGCTGCACCAGAGCAAGGAGTTTTAGGCAAAATATTTCCTAGCCTGTTTCCTGTGACTTCCTGCCTGGCCTCTTCACTGCAGGGTGATGATTTCTACACCTGTAGCATTCTGCTTTGGGTGAACCTGCAGCTTTCACATCAATCTTCTGGCACGCTGAGACCCCGTGTACACTACCGGTATAAGCGAATCGGGATCCTGCCTTGACTTGGGTAGAATAGTGTTAGAAGAGCTGCTGTGTTCTGAACTCACACCGGACTATAACTCAGTTCTGGGGATGCTGTTCAGTTTTGATTACATTACGGCTCTTCACTATGTTGTAACCCTGTCCCTTGACTCAGTTGTTATACATGTTGCATAAATGGAGCCTGAGTCACATGGGCTGATAAGGTTTCTACTCTCTCTTCCCTTTCAGGGTTTCTGAGTTGTTTGCACCATTGCCTGAAAAGAGGAACTGATATGCAACATCTCTCCTTCATAACAAGGGGGAGGCATGCGGTGGTTATGTGAAAGCTGCCCCATTGCAGAGGAGCTGATACCACCCAGTCTGCTGAGGCTCTCAGGCAGGTTACTGCAGTGTGGAGCAGACCTTTCTCTTCCAGATTTCCCCCGCGATGGTTTTCGCAGGAAGCTGACTGAGATTTTGTCCAGTTGTGCCAGAGTTCTTGTCCACATGCCAGAAGCTCATGGTCCTGTTGTAAACATCTCACTGATAAAAGCTCTGAGCAGCTCCAGTTCCATCCCAGTGCTGAGGGGTCTGTGAGCACTCAGAAAGACTTGGGCTTCCCAGACGCCAGCACAAATGCCTCTCTGCATTAATATCTAATATTTAACAGCCTGGTCAGGAGAGATGCTCTCCCCAGGGAGTTCGGTCTAACAGTCAGTCTGACACACCTTTGGAGCTGCCCTGGAGAGTGAAGCATCTTCTAGCAAATACGACAGGATTAAAGGTGGAACAAGGAGCTTTCTGGTCCACAGAGTTAGGGAGGGAACTCTCCCAGAATGGAAGCCGTGGCTGTGAAGGGAGGCAGCCAGAGGAGTTGTACATCAATGAGCAAAGCAGGCATTTCTTCATCAGTCTTAGGAAAAGGTGCTGCTGTCCAGGGGGTTTATTCATGGTCTGGTGGTACCCGAAATAGCCACCTGCTCTTTGCAATTGAAATGACTGGCTGATGGCCTGTCACTCAGGGAGTTGGACATGTGTCTAGTGAAAGGAGGATTCTTTTGCTTTTAAGACTGACCAGGATCTGCTATGAGATACCTCAGTCTCTTTTAACCTAGTTTTGCAGCACGAATCATTAGGGCTAGATTTGTACCACTGTTGCTAGCTGTGACCACGTGCTGTCCTTGGGTTGCATCCTTTGAGATGCCCCTTCTGCCTGCTCCACAACTAACAACCTCAGCCCCTTTGCCTTCTCACTGCAAGTGCCACAAAGCATTGTCCAGACGTGACTCCTGCAGCAGTTAGGTGCCCTTTGGTCCTGTGGGCAGACAGCATTTTGAAATGCGAGTGCCTCTTGAACTTGGGCGTCTTCAATAAAACCACTCTTCTCCCAAGCTCTGTGTCCTGAGATGTGATCCCCATGGTCTGCAGGTGATGCTTTGAGTTGGGATAAATTCTTTGCAAAACTGGCAAATGCAGCTTTGTTGCTTCCCCACAATATTCATCTCATGCCTCCTGCCAAGTGTCTGGCTTTGGAACTCTCCGAGGATGTAGCTGGAGTCTAGAAGGGAAGTACTGAGAAGAGATGAATATCAGTAATGTCCAACAGTTTTGAAGTCCTCTGAATGCATTTGGCATCGAGTTGGGATGCTGAATGCGAAACCCGCAGTGTGTACAGGAGACAGCTGCAATGAAAGAGCAAATGTAGCCACAGCCTGGCTGAAAGGAGCAGAATGTGTAAAGCCCGACGCACCAAACCTCGTGACTCCGTAGATAATGAAAGGCAGAGAGAATGTACGTCATAGGTTTTAGCTTCACCTGAAGGTCAGGCCTCCACCAGCTTTTTATTGCCTTACATGATGTAATTGGCTGCTTCTGCCGATATTGGTCCTGTCTCTTTTTCCAGACCGAAGGCCTTTGCCTGGTCTGGACCAGTCTGGCCGATTGTTTCACCCTGAAATTAGATCTCTGGAGGTGAGATGATAGAAGTATGTAAAATAACGAAGGCCAGATCATGGACCTTGCTCTGAAGCCTCAGATGCTGTGTTCAAACATCAGAGCTGTCAATCAGCCATGTCCTCCTGCAGCAGGGTTGTTAGGAGTCACTTCAGAGGCTCCTGGTTCCCCCACAGGCTTCTCCTCCGGGAGCTCTGTTGGAAGGTGCTGAAATATAGGAACTTCCACTTGTTTCCTTGCTTGTGTGAATTTGATTGTGGGGGGATCGCGTGCGGTGTCAATTCAGGGTGGTGGTGAGTTGCCAGTTCTGCGTTGTCTTCAGTATATTGCTGATCTGTTAGGGGACCTTACTTTAAAGGAAATTTTTTTCTTAATTTAACAGGAAAACCCAGTGGAAACCAGCCCTGGAATTTTTAGCATGGAATTTAGCTTCCAAATTGGCCCAAGGACACTTGTCATGCTGTAGGAATGGATGGCTGAGGTGCCTTACTAAGGCACAAGATGGGAGGCACTGATTTCCCCCTCTCCCTTTTCTCCGCACACTGGCAGACTGGAGAGGCCGATGCTCCAGGGGCTTTGGTCTGTGATCTTGTACTAGCCGTGGCCTTGGGGCTTTGCCAAGAGATTTGATGGGTGTGTGACTGTGCAGAACTCTGTCTGCACTTAGTGGACAGTTCCTATGCCCTGCTTCCCCTAGGAATACACTCAGCATTTTCTTTGGTAGAGGCACTATTTTGAGGGGATGTGGGAGGGGCTGGTGGTATAAAGCGTGCCTTCCTGTGTGTTGCTGTAGATAATTGCCTCGCCGGAACCAGCTTCATACAGAGCTGCTGGAGCAGGAAGTGCTTTACAATGCTGCTCTTTCAGGGGAGAACTGAAAGGTCCCAGCCCCTTGCAGCTCCAGGAAACTCTTGGCCTGAAGAATGCTGAGTCCCATGCACGTTCTTCCTTAACCTTCCGGGAAAGAGCGCGCCTCTTGAACCGCCTTGGAGGCGAGAAAAGGGGGCTCCCTGTGCCCCAGACTCCCTGGCTTTTGCTTTCCGCAGCATGCAGCCAGAGAGACCTCATTCACCAAAGCACAGCTGCACCAAGGAGTCCCTTTTAGGCAAAGCTCTTTCAAAGTGATACTCTGTCTGTCAGCTGTGCTTGTGGCCTCAGTCAGCCAGGAGACGGAAAAAGGGTGTGCTGAACAGAGGTGGTGGCTGGACAGCTTCACACTTAATCCCACTGGGTCAGAGAGAAATGTACAGTACCCTAGATTTTTGTGCTCCAAGCAGCCCTCGTTCCTAGTGCCCCCTGTCGGATCAGGTGGCAGGATCGGGGAAGGTGGTGTTTTGGCACGGCACTTAAATGGCAAAGCTTGATATGGTTTTGCTTAAAACTCGCTGCCAACAGTAGCACATTGGCACCAGCGAGATGACAGTGCTGTGGTCTGGAGGCTGCAATCAGAGTTGAGCTTCCACTTTAAACTCTATTTTCAGGTGCTTGATTATTACCTTTTGGTCTGAAATTTCTCCTGCTCCTTCTCAGCCCACTTTGAACTATTTTTGGGGAGGAATGCAAAGAAACTCCGTTCAGCCACATTTGAGTTAGTGGAGCAGCTCTCTACCCCACACCACTCTAGTCCTACTCTCTGCCTTCTCCCCTCTTGAATACTCTCCCACCTGCAGCTGTATACCTTTTTATCACGCTGCCCTCTACAGTTAAAGCATCTTCCTCTTCCTGGGTGAAATTTGTCCTTGTCCCACTGGGAGTCAGTGGGAGCTACAGGTCCTCCTCACCTTTGGAAATCTGGCTATTTATTTAGGTGCCTAGATATGGATTTCTGAACCTCGCTTTAGGTTGACAAATGCCAGTAATACTTGCAGCTCAGAGCTTGAAAGAATGTAGAGTTTAATGATCAAACGATTAGATAAAGGCCCTTGTCTGTCTATCTGAAATAACCCAACCAAACCCTGGGCACACTCTTACCTCACGTTTCAGGGAAACACCGAGCATGATCCACTCTTACTGTCCCGTCTGATTTGACTGGACAGCCTTAGATTTCACACTCTGATGGTCAGACCCAGACACCCGCTACCTTCCTTTGCGAAGTCGGGTTTATTTTCCTCATTTTTCTTGACGCTTTAAAAAAGAGCAAGCGAGAAAAGTAAATACAAAAGCTGCAAACGCGAGGCTGGAACAGTCAGGTTATCATTTCGCATGCACTGAAGTCCGGTTCCTGGAGTGACAAGGCACGTGAAGCCTGCTGTTGCTGAATGTGAAGCTCAGATCCTGCTGCTTGTGTTAGACGCAGGCTGTGAGCTGTCCGGGCTGGACCCTGTGTACGGGTGCAGGAGATACCTCACACTTGGTATTGCATTACCTGTAGTTCTTCCCTTTAATTGCTTTCTATAAATACAAGTTAGGTGTGTGGAGAAGGAAGAACAGTGTTTTAAAGGTGTCCCTTGACTCCAGCTGAACCTGTGCTCTTCTTCCTCAGAGCATTAGCTGACTGCAAACGGAGCAAGCTAGGAGGAAGTTTCCCCTATACCACATTACTCCATAATTGTCCACTGCATGGTTTCGTTCAGCTTCCTCTAAAGCATCTGGTGCTGCTGGCCACTGTCACAATCTGGATACTGAGCTTGAGGGCCCCTGGTGTGCTCCAGTTTGGTGATTCCTAAGTTCCCTCCCATCACCTGTCCACTGAACTGCTCCAAAGAGAGCTCAGTGTAGCTTAATCAGGTTAACACTGGGCCACACTGAAAGATGCTGGAGGGAGGAATGGGTGGGTTGGCTATGGAGCCCTGAGGGAGAGGCAGAAGGGAACAGTGACCACACGGTAGAGGGCAAGGCATCCTGGGAGCCGGGCAGGTGCCTCTGAAGGATGTCTGAGTGGCTGCCCAGGTCCCACAAACGCTGCAGGTTTAAAGGCACCTTAAACGTTCTGACGATGTATTTCATGGGGGAACTGAGTGACATTCTGTGACCTGTGCTCTATAGGAGTCGGACGAGATGATCTAATGATTCCTTCCAGTCTTAAAATCTACGAATCCGTGAATCTGTACAACCTTGAAAATCCTAAGCACTCTCTCCCAGGCTGGCTTTCTTATCCTCCGTTGCTGACAAGCCACAGTTCAACTCTGAGTGCATTACATGAGACGCAAGAGGAGGGGATCTTAGCACGGTGGTGGGGTGGGGGACATTTCAACCCTAAAAGGAACTCCTTTGCAGTATTTGAGTAACTGTAAACTGTGGGCTAGGCTGGCAGCTGCTTCTCAACTTGGACTGAAGCTTTTGCTACCTGTAAATGCTAGGCTGTTTCAGGGGGCAGAGAGATGTTTGCTTTGGGCAGCATTTGGTCCAACTCTGCTTGTACGGAAGGGTCTGTATGTCTGCTGTGCCTTGGGACATATGTTTTGTGTAACTGCTAAACCCCAGTGCACTCTCCTCACTCCTTTTCTGTCGTGATGAAGCCACAGTGGGGCCATTCTGAGACTGAGGATGTTAGTGACATTCGGGGAGGACTGTAAGTACATCAGGCATTAGGAGGAAATTCGTCCCACCACTTTAACTGGCTGAGTCAGTAATTATCTCCTGAGTGTGCTGAGCCAGCCTGTTTCTCCCATTAATGTGCTGTGAGGTTAATGGAGGCCAAATTTAGGCTGCTAGGTAAGAGACAGAAGTCCAGGACCTCCATGGTAGCATTTTGTGAAATGCTTCCAGTTCCATTCACGGGACGTTAGACAGACAAACTGCGGGGTCTCAATGCATGGATGAGACGATGGTGTAAGGAGGAGGAGTTTAGATTTATTTGGAACTGGGGAAGCTTGTGGGCAAGGGGGAGCTTACACAGGAAGGATGGGCTCCACTTAAACCAAAATGGAACCAGATTGTGGGCAGTTAAAATTAAAAAGATCGTAGAGCAGTTTTTAAACTAAGGCTGGGGGAAAGCTGACAGATGCAGAGGAGCACGTGGTTCGGACAGGGGCATCCCTTGGGGAGGATCTATTCATGCAGATTCTCTATGTCCTAGTAAGGAGGAGAGAAAGGAGGATGATAAAATATGGATAGGATCTGATGAGAAACAGTCAAATGAAAGAGTCCCATTCAATTATATCACAAAAAGGTAGACGGCTAAAAAGTGACAAGTTTTTAAAGGGCTTACATACAAATGCTAGAAGTCTAAATAACAAGATGGGTGAACTAGAGTGTCTCGTATTAAAGAGGATATTGATATAATAGGCATCACAAAAACTTGGTGGAATGAGGAGAATCCATGGGACACAGTAATACCAGGGTATAAAATATATCAGAAGGACAGAACAGGTCGTGCTGGTGGGGGAGTGGCACTATATGTGAAAGAAAGCTTAGAATCAAATGAAGTAAAAATCTTAAATAAACCAAACTGTACCATGGAATCTCTATGGATAGTAATTCCATGCTCGAATAATAAGAATATAGCAGCAGGGATATATTACCGACCACCTGACCAGGATGATGATAGTGAAATGTGAAATGCTCAGGGAGAGATTAGAGAGCCTATAAAAATAAAAAACTAAGTAATAATGGGGGATTTTAACTGTCCTCATATTGACTGGCTACATGTCACCTCAGGACGGGAGACAGAGATAATGTTTCTTGACACCTTAAATGACTGCTTCTTGGAGCAGCTGTTCCTGAAACCCAGAGGAGAGGCCATTCTTGATTTAGTCATGAGTGAAGCACAGGATCAGGTCCAAGAGGTGAATATAGCTGGACTGCTTGGTAATAGTGACCATGATATAATTAAATGTAACTTCCCTGTGGTGGGTAAAACACCACAGCAGCCCAACACTGTAGCTTTTAATTTCTGAAAGGGGTACTACATAAAAATGAGGAGGTTAATTAGACAGAAATTAAAAGGTACAGCATCAAAAGTAAAATCCCTGCAAGCTGCATGGAACATTTTTAAAGGCACCATAATAGAGGCTCAAAGTATACCCCGAATTAAAAAACATAATAAGAGAACCTAAAAAGTGCCACTGTAGCTAAACAACAAAGTAAAAGAAGCAGTGAGAGGCAAAAATGCATCCTTTAAAAAGTGGAAGGTAAATCTTAGTGAGGAAAATAGAAAGGAGCATAAACTCTGGCAAAAGAAGTGCAAAAATATAATTAAGAAGACCAAAAAGAATTTGAAGAACAGCTAGACAAAGGTTCAAAAAGTAATAGCAAAAAAAAAAATTTAAGTACATCAGAAGCTGCTAAACAACCACTGGAACCACCAGACGATCGAGGTGCTAAAGGAGCACTCAAGACAATAACGCCATTGTGGAGAAACTAAATGAATTTTTTGCATTGGTCTTCACAGCTGAGGATGTGAGGGAGATTCCCAGACCTGAGCCATTCTTTTTAGGTGACAAATCTGAGGAATTATCCCAGATTAAGATATCATTAGAGGAGGTTTTGGAACAAATTGATAAACTAAACAGTAATAAGTCACCAGGACCAGATGGTATTCACCCAAGAGTTCTGAAGGAACTCAAATGTGAAATTGCAGAACTAACTGTAGTCTGTAACCTATCATTTAAATCCGCTTCTGTACCAAATGACTGGAGCATAGCTGATGTGATGCCAATTTTTAAAAAGGGCTCCAGTGGTGATCCTGCCAATTATAGGTAAGTAAGTCTGATTTAGTAAAGAAAAAAAATTGTCAAACACGTAGATGAACATAATTTGTTGAGAAAAAGTCAACATGGTATTTCTAACAGGAAATCATGCCTCACCAATCTACTAAAACTCTTTGAGTGGGGGGTCAACAAGCATGTGGACAAAGGGATTCAGTGGATATAATGTACTGTAGTTAGATTTTCAGAGAGCCTTTGACAAGGTCCCTCATCAAAGGCTCTTAAGCAAAGTAAACTGTCAAGGAGGCAAGGTCCTCTCATGGACAGGTAACTGATTAAAAGATGGGAAACAAAGGGTGGGAATAAATGGTCAGTTTTCATAATGGAGAGAGATAAATAGTGATGTCCCCCATGGGTCTGTACTGGGACCAGTCCTATTCAACATATTCATAAATGATCTGGAAAAAGGGGTAAACAGTGAGGTGACAAAATTTGCAGATGATATAAAACTACTCAAGATAGTTAAGTCCCAGGCAGACTGCAAAGAGCTACAAAGGGATCTCACAAAACTGGGTGACTGGGCAGCAAAATGGCAGATGAAAGTCAATGTTGATAAATGCAAAGTAATGCACACTGGAAAACATAATCCCAACTATACATATACAATACAATAATGGGGTCTAAATTAGCTGTTTACCCTCAAGAAAGATCTTGGAGTCATGGATAGTTCTCTGAAAACATCTACTCAGTGTGCAGCAACAGTCAAAAAAGCAAACAGAGTGTTGGACATCATTAAGAAAGGGATAGATAATAAGACAGAAAATATCATATTGTCTCTATATAAATCCATGGTACACCCACATCTCGAATACTGTGTGCGGATGTGGTCACCCCATCTCAAAAAAAGATGCAATGGAATTGGAAAAGTTTCAGAAAAGGGTAACAAAAATGATTAGGGGTATGGAATGGCTGCTGTATGAGGAGAAATTAATAAGACTGGGACTTTTCAGTTTGGAAAAGAGATGACTAAGAGGGGATATGATAGAGGTCTATAAAATCATGACTGGTTTGGAGAAAGTAAAGAAGGAAGTGGTATTTACTCCTTTTCATAACACAAGAACTAGAGGTCACCAAATGAAATTAATAGGCACTAGGTTTAAAACAAAAGGAAGTATTTTTTCTCACAGTTAACCTGTGGAACTCTTTGCCAGAGGATGTTGTGAAGTCCAAGACTATAACAGGGTTCAAAAAAGAGCTAGATAAGTTCATGGAGGATAGGTCCATCAATGGCTATTGGGCAAGGATGGTGTCCCTAGCCTTTGTTTGCCAGAGATGCGTTTAAATTGCAGTAAGTGTGGTTTAGGTTGAACATGAGGAAAAACTTCCTAATGATCAGAGTGGTTAAGCACTGGAATAAATTGCCTACGGAGGTTGTGGAATCTCCATCACTGGAGATTTTTAAGAGCAGTTTGGACAAACACCTGTCAAGGATGGTCTAGATCTGGGATAGGCAACCTATGGCACGTGTGCCAAAGGCAGCAAGCGAGCTGTTTTTCAGTGGCACTCACACTTCCTGGGTCCTGGCCACCAGTCCAGGGAACTCTTCATTTTAATTAAATTTTAAATGAAGCTTCTTAAACATTCTAGAAACCTTATTTACTTTACATACAAAAATAGTTCAGTTATATAGTACAGGCTTATAGAAAGAGACCTTCTAAAAATGTTCAAATGTATGACTGGCACGCAGAACCTTAAATTAGAGTGAAGAAATAAAGACTCAGCACCCCACTTCTGAAAGGCTGCCGACCCCTGGTAGGGAACTGGACTAGATGACCTCTTAAGGTCCCTTCCAGTTCTGTGATTCTATGAACGGGCAACAGGAGATGAAACACTTGATGATCCCCTGTCCTGTTCATTCCCTCTGGGGCATCTGGCATTGGCCACTGTCAGAAGACAGGCCACTGGGCTACATGGACCTTTGATCTGACCAGTATGGCCGTTCTTATGTACTGCGGACCCTCCGCAGCTTCATTTATCTGGCGCTCTACAACTTCAAAGAGCTGTACTCGGCTGCATGACATCCAGGTTCGTTATAATACTTCTCAGTACCACAGCTGAGCAAGTGTGGAATCCCCTCCTCTGACTCCCTGGAAGCAAATCCCCCCAGAGTTCACAGGCTGATCTTGTCTGTTATGTCATTGAGAAGCTCACCTTCCCTGGGGGTGACCTCAGGATGCTGTGGGCACCTCTAAGCTAAAGTGAACTCTCCACTGCATTCCCTGGTCCTGCAAGGGAGGACATACTGTGGCTGTTACTTGAGAGGCGGGTACCATGGCAGCTCCGCTTTGTGTAGTTCCCGGAGGGCTGTCTCTGCCTGGCACGTTTCCTGCTGGGCCGCGGAGCAGATTCTTCTTCTTAGCGTGCACGCAGCATGCCTCGGGATTCATCACCGAGTTTGGTCCGCTGGTTGGATCACTAGCTTTCCCGGCGTGGGCCGGGTAGTGGTGGGGAGTATGACGTGAACGCTGATTCACCCGTGCTTACCAGTGTGGCGAGGCACTAGCTCTCCAGGCAGCCTGTGGTTTGGAGACCACATGGAGCAGAGCAGAGCTGGGCTGTTGAATCCTCCCTGGACGGGGTGATGCTGTGTGACGGCTGAATGCAGCCCCTCTCCCCATTGTTTCACTGCATGTACCTGGGAAGGGATGCGAAATCCTGGTCCGTGCTGTCCATTTGGTACAGCGTGAGGACTGTGCTGTGCCTCGGTGGGTGCATTCACCCAGCACAAGCTAGGTCCCGTTTGTGGGCAGGGATGGGCAGGCCCAAGCAGTGCCTTGGCTTCATTCCTCAAGGCTAGTGTGATCGGTGGGGAGAAGCACTGCCTTGTGCGGTGGACGCTCTCCCAAGGTGGGGGAGTTTCTGCTGGCAGCTGGGGCTGTGAGAAGGGCAGGGCTAGAGCAGGGAGGCTGCCACCTTATCCTGCTTTAAATCCCTCCTGTAAAGCTCACCTCCTCTGACAGATCGCTCCAGTCAGGCCTGGCTGGGCATGTGGCAAATGGAGACCTCCGCTTTGCTGCCAAACTCCGCTGGGCTGATCGCAACTGCGGCCTCCTGCTTCGCCCACTTGCTGGGTTCCCCCAGGGTTTGTGGCTTGTCTGACATGCAAATTGGGAGCCCTCTGGGGTAGGAACTGGCTTATTCACCTTCTGTACAGTGGGGCTCTGGCCCTCGATTGGGGTTCCCAAGCTCTACGATAATATAACTGATGGCAGGCATGTTTGATCGTAGCTGTATCTCCTCAGAGAGCCCCTGCTGCCCCTTGGGCAGCTCGGCAGCTCTAATGGCCATTACCCTGCTCCCCAGGGCCAGTCAGCAAACCCTTCCTCCCACCGCTAGGGGATAGAGCAGTGAAACTGATTCATGGAGTCTCCGGAGAGAGCCGGCAAAGGGTCGAGCCAAAGCTGGATTTGGGCCCTTGGGCTCTGGAAGGCAGCAGCAGAGGATCAAGGACTAGTTCAGGCCCCTGTGGAAGGCCCAAAGAGGGAAAATGTGGGAAGGGTGTAAGTGCTCAGTAGAGGATCTGCCCAGACTATGTGAGAGGGTGAAAGCAGGAGAGATGGGACCATGTGAAGGAAGGAAGGACTTGGATCGACTAACCAAACCCATTCCTCTGTCAGGACGGGTTCCCTCTTCATCTCCAGGGGGGAGCCCAGCCCCTCAGAGCACTGGAGCGAAGTGGGACCTGCCAGATCTCTGCTCTCTGAGTCCCCTACCCTGGGGACCCTTGGGGGACTGGGTTTGGCTCAGACTTCAATGCACTGCCCTGTCTTGGTTTTGTGTGGGCCTCGCCACAGAGGCAGGGAGCTTTCAAAGTTAGCCGTGGAAGAGCCCAGCAGGCTGCAAACCAAACCACGGGGTGATCAGGAGGAGGGTGTCAGTCAAACAGGTGGCCTCTGCTGCTGCTCCCTCTCCTTCCCTTGGGTCTCCCTGTTTTGGGGAGATCGCCCCGGAGGCAGGTGAGCAGCGTGTGGAGGAGGGGACTTTGCCCAGTGGTTTGGGGGTTTATCTGCTTCCCTGTGCAAGCTTGGGTGGAAGCTGAGCGACAGCATCACCATTGGATCCCCTCCTTGCCCCTCTTTGGGGATGGTTAACGGGTTGGTTGCTGCTCTTCCTTATCTCCCAGTGCACAGTGGACATCCCGTGGCTAGGAGCTGGATTCTCTCCTCCATCCCTGTCCCAGGCTCCATTACCCCACAGTTCTCCTTTGGTGTTTTGAAGCCTACATTGCCAGCACTAGAGAACTAGCCTGTCTCCTCCCAGATGTGCCATGGGATCCGAGGGCTGGGTTCCTTATGTGCCCCTCCTGGAAGAGGACTGGGCCCGTGCTATCCCGGGCAGCTGCCCTCTGCATTTGGCACCAACAGCATGGTGACTCCAAGCCCCACCATCAGCCAGAGCCCACTGGCTCCATGACCGTTGACCAAGGGAAAGGAAGTGGGTCTGGCTCTGGCTTCGTTTCCCTTTGCCCTTCCCTTGCTGCACAGGGGCGGGGTGGGGGGATTATTCTTTGCTGTCACTGCTTAATTGCCTCATTATTGTGCTGAGCAAACGAATCCTGGCATCAGCTGAGCGTGGCCACTCTTAGAAATGCATTCGGGAGTTGGCAGTGTCTGGCTGGCATGGGAGAGCGGCCTCGTCCAGAGACAGGCGCCTGGATCGATACCAGCCATCAACAGGTGCAGGCAGCTGTGTGCATGGCCGTGGGAGGATTTGAATCCTCCTGTAACCCCGACTCCCCCCCCATGCCCTTCCCAGCTAATGCACACATACCGCTTTTCTGTTTTCCAGACCGTCAGCATCAATAAGGCCATTAACACACAGGAAGTGGCTGTCAAGGAGAAACACGCCAGAAATATCCTTTTCAGAGCTGGCATCATGACAAGCGAGCGCGGGGAGTCTACTGGAGACTGGCTGGGAGGCAGCTGAGGCCAGGTGGAGGTGCTGGTGTGGAAGTGGGCAGAAAGCAGCCCTCATAGCAAGAGCCCCTCATGGACTGGCTGTGACAGACGTGGGGTTCCCCACTGCTGAATGGAGGGATTAAAGCCGAAATCCCACTGGGATCCCCCTCTGCCCAGCAGGAGGAAGAGTGGGATTCCTGAGGGGAAGCGTCTGGGCAGGAAAGTGGTGGTGAGTGATTCCAGCAGGGCACCGCCCTGGCTCTCCCTGGCGCTGTAGCCTTGCTCTCTGAGGAGGTCTGTGCCAGCCGCTCTTTGGAGTTGTCCAGGCTTGGCGCTCCCACTGCTGACAAGCCCCTCCCTCCACTGTCCCAGTGGTGGGAAATGTTAGCATGGAGAGGCCTGGCAGGCAGAGGGGCCGTAGCTGCGAGAATGGGGAGGGTGTTGTCATTCCACCCTCTCGAGCTTTAGTGCGGTTATAAATACCAGGTGCGTTTAAGCCTGAACGGCCCAAAGGTCTGAATAGTTAAGATCCCGCTGAGGAAGAATGTGTATTTTGGCAGCTCTGCAGCTGACCGTGAGCCAGGAACGTGCAGCAGGTGCAGCCTCCAAATCACTCCACTTTGCAGGGAGAAGATCTGGGGAACGTTTGGCTTTCTGAACCCATGGGGTGTCCTTCCACTGCCTCTGCATCGCCCAGATCCCAGCTCCAGGGCCCGGCAAGTGGGGGCAGGAGACAGTTCAGCCTCAAGGCTCTGGGGACTGGTGGATCCTCTGAGAGCTTTAGGTGAAGCTCCTGGGCCGTTGCTGTCAAAGGGGAGCGATACCTGCCAGGCTGAGAATGGGGAGCTGGGGGATGTTTCCCCTAGCTGGAGAGACCAGGGCCCCAGACCCACCTAATTCTCCTAGGCACTCTGGGAGCTCAGCCCCAGTGTGTGCATGGGGGGATCTTCCTGAGGGTCTCTTTGGAGGGGAGAGGGCATGGTGCTGGAAGCGGGGGCTGCTTGATTTGAACCCCGACGGCACAGTGTGTCCCTGGGCCTGAGGCAGTGACTCGGGAACGGCCCTTTGCCTCTCCCTCGCTGGGAAAGAAAAGAACCTGCCAAGCGTTTTGAAGTTCTCTGCTGCCTGGCTGAGGCTTGAGCTCTGGGCTGTCTGGTGTGTGGGGAGCGCGGCAGGCAGGCTGGCGGAGCTCTGCTCTGTCCACCTTCTTGAAGAAAAACAGGCTCCGGCGGCTCACAGGAGCGGCTGCCTTGATTTATCTGGTGGTGGAATGTCAGTTGCGGGGCTGTTTCCGAGCTGCCATTCTGCAGGGAGCCCTTTCGCTTCCGTCTCAGGCCTGGTTTCAGTGGGAAAGCTGTTAGTGCAGGTGGATCCCAGGCCCCGGAGATAAAGCTCCACTGCACTCCTGTTGGGTGTTAGCTTCTTGATGCAGCAGGCTGCCTGCCACGCCGTTCCCCTTTCTGCTTCTCTAGTCTGTAGCAAGAGTCAGCGCGGCTGTTCTGCTCCCCAGGGCACTACGCAGGGGTCTGGAGAAACCAGCCCTGCACTGGCCTCGTGTGACAGGACCTACATGGCGTGTAGGCAGAGCTCTCGAGTGTCCCGGATTTAGTGGGGCGTTCTGTATTTCCACGTGGGCAACGAGAAACTGCTTCACCTCCTTGGCAAAACAGCCTGTGGTCAAGGGAGAGCAGAGAGGGCTGGATTCCAGAGATCATGAGTTCAAGCCTTGCCTCTTCCACTCACTGCTGCTTCTACTTCTATGCATTTCATACCCCGTATTGCTGAACCAGGCTTCCGGCCCCTGCCTTATGAGACAGGCAAGTAGCAGCCCCTTCCCGTTTGACTACAAAATCGCACAAAGTCGCTGGAGGCCAAACTGCCCTGGAACCTAGATCTTTACTCTAGAGCCCACTCAAATTCCAGTCACTCAGCCAGGCTGCCTTTGAGACGGACTGTGCCAGATCTGTGTGCTTGACTGTCCTGTTCGCAGCTACCCTGCTGTCCATTCAGCCAAACTCCCTGCCCTGCACCGGCAATTGAGCCCCTCCCACTTCTTTTGCTGTAGCAAATAGTGGAGAAATCCACTGGCAGCGCGTGTCACATTCTCCCTCTAGTGTCCGATCCACACAGAGGGTAGCAGCTGCTGCTTTAGCTCAGCAGTAGGGCTGGGGATCTGCAGGCCCAGGACTGATGAGGGGCAGAGGGCACATAGCAGATGTGTGCATGCCAGGGGGTTTCTGGGCAGTGCCAGTGACAGCTGGGGAAGAAAGCAGCCAGGAGAGAGGAAGAGCACAGGGTCCAGCAGCCCTGCAGGCTGGTTTTGGTTTGGAAGCACGTTGTTGGCTGGTGCCCTCAAAGGCTCCTGCTTCCTTTCCCCAGCACAGCGGGGCCGGTGCACTCCAGGTACCTAGTGCCTTTTGCTGACGCACGGTGGCTGTCTCACTGCGTGGGTAGAAACCTCTCCGCTGGAGAGGAGTTCCTAGTTGCTCTCTACCCCTTTGCACTGCCTTTGGGATCCAGAACGGGGTGAGGGGACATCTTGGGAGCAGCCAGCAAACCTCATTGTCTCGCAGCTCTTGTGTTTTGTGAGTTGTCCCTGTCACTTTGCACACTCTGGGCTTTTCCTTAGCCTGCCTCGCACCATGCATCCTGGGAACCCACCACGAGAAAGGAGCTCAGACCTTCTGGTCCGTCGTGAACCGACTGCCCCTCTCCAGCAACGCCGTGCTCTGTTGGAAGTTCTGCCACGTGTTCCACAAGCTCCTCCGTGATGGACACCCAAACGTACGTGCAGGGCCATGTCTCTAGTAGTGCCAGCTGGGGGGCGGCACGGGAGAGGGATACTGTGATTGCCTCACGTCCTTTCAGCCCCTCCTGCGCCAGGAATAGGATGACCTGAGAGGCCACCTATGTGTTGCCAACTCTTGTGACTTTTATTGTGGGCTTTGCAATATTTTGGTGTTTTTCTTAAGGCCCCAGCTCCTGGAGTCCTGTGATTATGAGAGACTCTCAGCTTGCAATTTTTTTTAAAGAAGTACCAGTTGCAGAGCAAAGCACAAATCCTGAAGGTCCCAAAGCTGGGAAGGTCCATGAAAACACCAGCCATTTATTATTAAAAAATACCATGATTTTAAGCCATTCTCATGATTGAGTTGCCAGTGTGCACTCGTCACTGGAAAGTGGAGGGAGTGAGGGGTGATGAACAGGGCGGGAATATCCCGCATTTATTGCTTCCATTCCCCCACCCTCTGCTTTCTAGCCTGCCCCACATCATCTCCTTTCCCACCCCTACTTCCTTAAAGAGTCTGAGCCCCAGCATATCTGTCCTGATGTGCCGTGGCCCTGTGTGCTCCTGGGTGCTGACAGGCCCAGCTCTGCAGCAGACCGATGGCAAGAGGGCAGTGGAAAGGGTTAACGCATCCCCCCACCCATCCCAGAGTTGATCCCTGGGAAGGGAGGCAAGTATTCACCCCAGGACTAACCCTGCAGCCCTCACCATTCGCTGCCAGTCAGCCAGCGCTTTGCTCACCCATTCTCTCCTCTCCTCTCCGTTAGAGGCCTAGGAAGCCCACACCCTCAGCTATGTGGATTTAAACAGCTGTAATGCTGTGCCTCCCTCCCCCTTCCATCAGAGAGCCTGAAGCCAGTTATAGTCAGGGACAAATTAAGCCCTGCTTGAGGTGGGTAAGATGGGATGGTCCTTTCCACTGTACAGATGGGGAAACTGAGGCACAGGAAAGCAGTGACTCGCCCAGGGTGACACAAATAGTCTGGGAATGAGCTGAGAATAGAACCCAGGAGTCCTGATCCTCATTTCTTGCTCTAATTACTAGATCAAACTTGCCCCATTAGCTAGAGCTTTCCCCTCTGGTGCCAGGTGCTTGTGAATGTAGCTGGCTCTCTGACAGCTTCCGTGCCCCTTCTTTGCTCTCCAGCAGCCTCCTTTCAATTTCCCTCCTAGGTCCTGAAAGACTCTGTGAGGTACAAGAACGAGCTGAACGACATGAGCCGGATGTGGGTGAGTGGCTGGCTTGCCATGGGGGAATTTCCTGCTGGACGCCAACTGGTGCTGGGAGGTAGTGATAGGAAACACTGCACCTCTTAAAGGAAGAAGAGCAGGTCCTGGTGATAGTTTGCAGGGTACCTTGTCCATGGAGCAATAGGCAGAGCCTGACTGGAGCTAGGCAGACACCTTTCCCCTGCCCTAAGGCTACCCAGAGCATGTCTCTCCCTGGGCTGCAAGCAGTGGAAGCCTGTATCACGGAGAAGCAGTTTCAAGCTGAAGCCAGCTCCCCTGCGATTGACATCTCCCCCAAGAGAGACCGGGCTCCGGATCGTTGTGCCCTTGGGGGTCGCGTCTCTAGGAATGGGGGTGGAAATCAAACTGAGATTTAAAGTCAACGCTGTTTGGAAATCGCAGCTCTGCTTGGCTTTCTAAAATCTTGCCTCCTTGTTGCTCCAGAAGGGTTTGGCTTAGGAATGCCAGATCTCTCTGGCCGGGTTGGCCTTGCTGAGCAGAGAGACCCAGCCTGAGAGACTTCATTGGGCTGAGTTTACTCAGATGAACATTTATAACAGCGCTCCTGCTGCTAGGCCCAGCCATAGGTGGGGCACTGGACAGCAAGTGGAAATGCAGTGGGGTTGGAGCGTGGCAGGGTCACAGGGGCAGCTGGAGAGACCAGGAGCCTGTTCTTGCCCGTATCGGCATAAGAAGGGGGCAGGCACGTGGAGGGACGCAGGGAGCCCAGTAGCCTAGAGGAGATGCAGGACATGGAATGGAGCAGATGAGAGAAGCCGTGGAAGAGGCGGAGACAGGGAAAGGCATGGTTTAACATTTTCAATGTGGATAGATGCCTCTTCCCCGACCCATTGCCCTGTACGCTGTCCGCAGGCGCCAGCTGCATAGGCACTCTTGCGGACTTGGGGCCCATTAGCACACTAGCCATGGTGCCTGGAGTGAAAACACACTCCTTGTGACAACGTCACAAGGAGTGTGTTGTCCTGTTGGGAGTGGTTTAAAGCTGAGGTGAGCCGACCAGGAGCCCTGGAGCAAACAGGGTTGGTTGGGCAGGATCGCCTTTTGGGGAGCGGAGGGGGGCGGTGTTAGGGGACTCCCCTCCTCCCTGCTGAGCACAGTCACTTGATATCGTAAGATTTCCTCGGTACCGGAGCCGGGGCGGCAGGAGACCCACTGCGCTACCGCCAGTTCCTTAGCTTGTTGTGGAGTTCCACCACCGGCCGGTCAGGCTAATGCAGCAGACGAGATTTCAGGGGGAAGACCAAGGAGTTACGTGAGCAGGTGCTGAGCCAAGCGACGCCATGAAAATGCCCGTGGTTGACTTGGGCTGTGAAGCAGAACCAGCAGGAGAATGAAAAGCAAAAAGCGGGATTCACAGGAGAGCGGCAGGCGCGTGGCTCAGAGGCTGCCCTGTGTTCGGCTCTGTCTGGGAAGCGAGTTCTTTTGGCAGCGTGGCCTATATCACGCTGTGGAGAAATGGGCTGCGGTTAGATGAACAGTCTCTTTCCACAGGCCAGAGAGGAATTCACTTGTTGCTAATAGACTAAGCCTGGCACCACGAAGGCACCTGGGTGCTGTACGGTATGTCAAATAAAAAATTCACTAAGTAACAAACAAACCTCCCCCATACGCGCACACAACCCCACCGCCCTCTGTGCAGCATGGGGCGCTGGAGCTGCGAGACGTTAAGTGAATGTCATTAAAATGAGTCAAACAGGAAGGATTAAAGAGGCAAATGGATTGGCAGCGCGTGCACCCAGAGAGACGTGCAGGCAGAGTCCTGCGTGCCCAGGCCTCAGACACACACACACACCTTTTTGTCTTGCTTTGTGTCTGCTCTGTCCTTTGACAGCTTCCATTCATTGGGTTCTTCCCTTCTGGTCCCAGGGATGTGTTCGTATGATGCCAACCAGTGGCAGCCTCTCCGCTTGCCCTCCCTCTCCCCACTGCCCCCAAGCAACTCCAGTGACTCTTCTCAGCTGGGGCAGAATTTGGCATCTGTCCTGTTTCTTTGATGGCTGATACTGTCCCATCCCCCTCTGTGGGCAGCAGGCTTTATGCACTCACTGCCTGCTTTGGTTACCATTAAACCAGCCCTGAGTAAGTTGCTGCCACTGGGAACAGGTGCGTTGCCATCTCATCTCTGCGTAAGTTCGTTCAGCCATTTGGTCCCTGCCTGCACCTCTGAACTTTGTGCCTCTAGGTAGCTGTGGACCCCCTTGAAATGGTGGAGCCCAGCTCTGCTAGGGAACCAAGCTGGGGGGTTAGCCCAGAAGCAACAGATGCTCAAAGGGGGCTCACTGTGAACTGTAACCTGGCAGAGCTAAGCGTGCATGTGGGGCCGGGGCCAGTCTCAGATGCACAGGAAGAGCTCCCACTCGCTTCAGTGGCAGAATTTTGTGTTGAGTATGAATTGTTAAAATACATGAAAGTCTAGGGGGTATTTAAAACCCCTCCCTGTACAGAGGTGGTGGTTAAACCCCAGCTCTGCAGAAGCAGGAGACTGACAATTGCAACGCTGGTACCAAGCTAGTCTAGTTAGGGATTCAGCCAGTCCAGCAGCTAACTTGGCTGAGAGTCCCAGTTACTGGCTGAATAATACTCCCTGCAGAAGGGGGCCATGCCCGCTAGTTTCTGATTGAATACATCTGCCGCACGCATCATCCTGAGACCCTCCCAGAGGCTGGCTGCACCTGTTCCCCTGATTTTTAAACACGGTGTCAAGATCTTCAGCGATATGTTGGGGGTAGAGGTCAGATATCGGAATCCAACTCTCCTGAGCCTCATCACTTCGTACACCAGGGTATATACAAGGTGACAGCCGCCCACATGCCAAGATGCATCTCAGCACGTGGGTAATAGTCTCCTAGTGGGCGGGACAATGTCCCGGCTCAGTGATGTGTGGTCTGGTGCATGCCACGTGTAAAGATTCATTCCCTAGTTGCTGTGAGGATTTTCCCCCCTTCGCTGCGGTTTTTAACATCTGATCAATCTAGCAGACGGAGATGAGTGGGGTATAAGCACCAATCCTTTTGGCTGGGTCTGGCAGTGTCAGCGATTGTGTTGCATGCAGTGACCTGGCTAACTCGGGAAACAATGGGGGAAATGCTATTGTGTGTGTCCAGTACTGGAGCAGCAGCAGCCCTGCTCGGAGGGCAGCCAACAGAGCTCAGGAGCTGGGAGCAAAGAGTCCTTGTCCTGCAGTGAGTGCCTTGGGCTGCAGAGAGTTCTATTGGTGTAGAAAGATCAGTGACTTGAACGGTGCAGGGTGAGTAAATACAGGGGGTGACGCGCACGGTGGCTCAGCCGTGTGAGCGGTTTGTATACTGGGGTGAATAAACAAACCCAAACGAGAGGGAAGACAGGAATGTATAAAGCACAGGGGGAGATTTTGTAGGCCTGAGTCTTAAAGGTGTCGTGCGATTCCAGAAGCTGCCGGCCTCTCCAGTCGGGAAGCTGCCGGCCTCGGCATCCCAGTGCAGCCGGGGGCTGGCTCCTCACCGGCGTCAGACCCTTGTGCCTCATTTTCTGCTCTCTCCCGTTCCGCAGAGTCATCTGAGCGAGGGCTACGGGCAGCTGTGCAGCGTCTACCTCAAACTGCTGAGAACCAAAATGGAGTTCCACACGAAAGTAAGGCCGCTTCTCGTCCCCGCCTCCTTTCTTCCTCCTCCTCTCCCAACAGGCCGTGCTCTTCCCACCCAGATCGGGTGCGTTCAAGGAAGCTGAGGTCTCTTGGTGGGGTCTCTTACATTCCCCTCTGGGAGCTAGGCTGGGAAGCAGAATTACCACTCTGGATTCACTGCCACTGAGCTGGGTCTGTGGACTCAGTGTTTCCACATACACACAGGAGCGGGAATGTGGGTTTACAGTTGCCAGGCTCCCGGTCTCTGACTCGAGTCTGCAGCCTGCACACAATGACAAGGCTTGGTCTTTAGCCTCAGTGGGGCTCGGGGTCTCACCCACCTCTTAGTGGGGTCTCACTCACCTCCTGAGCGCTTGCTGGCCTGAGTCAGACTGATTTGTGTGTGCACGGAACGGGGGCTTGGGCTCAAACCTGAGCCAGAGTCTGGGCTTAGTGTGCTGTATAGACACACTTTCAGTGACCCTTGTGTTGCATGTTTTCCAGCCAGCCGGCTGTGCCAGCAGGACACAGAACTAATGGCCTAGGTAAGCCTGGTGTGAGGACTGAGCTCTGGGGATCCCAGGAGGCCCAGAGCTAGTCCTTGCCACCCCTTGAAATAGCACTGCACTGCTGGTAGGAGAGCTAAGTCCCGTCCCGTCATCCACCACCCACCCACCCCCGCTACCCCTGCTGGATGTGGGGCGCGGACTGGGCCCCAGAGTCAGGCCTTGTCTTTCACTCGCTGCTCTGGGGCCCAGCTCCCGCAGGGGACAGGACTGTGAAATAAACTCTCAGCTCCTTGTGTCATCGCAGTGTTCCTCAGCGGGAGTCTTGGTGGAAATGCCAGACCCTGCCGGGAGTGGCCTGCCTTTGTCTTGGGATGCAGTACTCCCGCCAGCCCTTCCCTGGGGAAGGTGGCAGCTCCGTCTTGCTCACTGAGCTGGGCAGTGTGAAACAGTGCAGTGGCAGATCCCCTGGGTGCTGAGATCTCCCTGCAACACACGCAGGTGCAGAGAGGCTTGAGGAGATAGGAGCAGGAGGCCTGCCTGGCCTCAGGAGAGCCGTGATGGCAGATTCTCTTCAGGACTGAACGTGGCCTTCGGACCCCAAAGCAGGGCTGTGGGCTTTGCAGGAGCTAGGCTGTTAGCCAGGAGGGAGGCCCAGACTCCAGAGCTGCTGTCTTGCTCCCCGTAGCTGTGGCAGCTGGCAGAGTCGTAGGGGGAAAGAGGAGACACTACTAGCTGTGTAAAGGGATCTTGTCAATGAGCTCCCAAAGCAGTTCCCTCCAGAGGGGCCCTTGGGTTAGCCAGGAGAGAGCTGCAGGCAGAGCGTTCCCAGCGACCGGAGCTCGCTTCCTCTCTGGGGCTGCCGGAGCGCAGGACTTTGTCTTTGCAGGCTGCAAAGCTCACTCTTTGGGCTGAGATGCATGAGGGGGTGACTGCGTTATGCTCCCCGGGGCGGGGTGGTGTTACTGGGCAATTCCAGACCCTAATCCTGAGAAGATGAATACTGCACTGCTCAGACCCTGTGGCTATGGGCCCTGGCCGGACCTCTGTCCCCCTAAGGCCACTCCCATGGGCAGACAGAGTCCTGCATTTCTCCCATGATCCTTTCAATGGCCCCTTGCCAGGCAGCACCTACGTCGCTGTCTCTCTCTCCCCCTCCAGCTCCTGCGGGGGTGCTGGGTGGGCGGCGAGGCCTGCTCAGCCCTTGCTTCGTGGAGCTGGTGACTAGCATGTGCTGTGTGAACGAGGGGGCAACCATTACGCAGTGCAGCTCCTCAGCGCGAATCCAGCCTTGCCAGGTAGCCGAAAGTGCAGGAAAAACCTTTGGGGGACGGACGGGGCCGGGAACTGGTGCAGTGAGGAAAGCTGTACTGGTTACACGGGTAGAGCGACCCCGGATGGACACTCCTAGTCCGGTAGAAGAGCAGCCTTTCTTTTTTCTTCTTCAGTTTAGCTTAACCCCTTCCCAAGGGCCCTGAGCTCAAGGGGGTAATAGCGCAGCAGCTGCATTGCTTTAAATTCACCCCCGAAGTTAGATCAGTAATACTGTCCCATGTAGACGAGGCCTAAGCTTTGCCCTTGCGGCTTGGGAGAGTTAGCAGGAGCCTGAGTGTAACCACTTTATGGGCGGGGAATAACGCACAGGGCTCAGGAATTGGAGGCCTTCTCCTCAGATCCTTCCACTGGGGCCACAGTGGGTGGGAGCGCTCTGGACTCTCGCAGAGATGGGGCAGTCACACTGGGACTCCGTGGCTTTCTCTGGGGATCACACTGCCCTGGCCTCAGCCTCTGCCCCCACAGTCCCCCTCCCAGGGGCAGTTTCAAGCTCGGGACCGATGGCAGCCGGTGCAGAGAGGAAATGCGTGTGGATTTGCGCAGAGCTGATGCCATGGAGAGCAGCCTTGTCCCCGGTACGGCTGCGAAATCTGGAACCTGTGGAGGATGGCTGGCGTGTGGCCTTCTGTGAATTTGGGGGAAGCATCCCACGGAGCCACTGCCCCTCTCCTTCCGTGCTCTGGGGCTGGCTCGTGCAAGCAGGGAGACGTGTTTGGCCTCTCGTGTTGAAGGGGAGGTGAAACCCGGCTGCGCCATCTGCATTACGCCTCACCCAAGTGCTTGTGGCCAGGTGTGAAAACACAGGAGCCAAGACCTGCCCGGCAGTAAGCAGATGGGAATGGCTAGGTGCAGTCAGCAGGGCTGTTCCTTGCCGGGGGGGCTGTTTATCAGCCGAGAGCAATACAAGCTAACACAAGAACATGTCCTGCGGCCCAGGGTTCAACCCAGCAAGAGCAGCCCAGCCTCCCCATAAACCTCCCCTGCCTGCTGCCTCTGCAAGGGGGAGCTGAGCTGAGCTCCAGCCCTTGTTCCCCAGCGGCAGGCAGTGCCCAGTCCATACCTGGCTCTCTGATCTCCCCCTGAAGCCAGCCTGGAAATAAGATTGTACAGCTGCCCACGTGTGCTCATTAAACATTCCAGCGCACCCGGTACAAGAGTTGGGGTGGTCACGCTCTTGTCCTGGCCCGTTACGCAATGGCTAATCACATGCTGCGTAACCTCTCCCCGGCTTTTGTGCATCATGAGCTGTTTACGGTGAGTGGCTACACAGATGGAATCCTCTCGGTCCGTCGTTTTCTAATCTGAGTGTGCTCTGGGCTGAAAGGTGCTGAGCGAAGGTTGAGCTTTATAGCTGGGGCCCTGCAGTAGGATGGGGAACCAGCCCGCGCTAGGGTTTTCCTGTCTCTGATCTGTCTGCATCACAAGCTCCTCCTGAATCAGAGTAGAATGAGACTCCTCAGATTTGCTGGCTCCAGGCCTGCCGTTGGACCTCCAGCCAGCTCACCCCACTGAGCTCAGAGGGTGATGGAGAAAGGAGTCTGGCATAGGACTGGGAAGGAAAGTATGTGTGGATTGAGCATATTGTTAAGGCAGCTGCTTTCTTATGCCTATGATATTAAAATAAAGGATTGTCTTTTATAAAAGAATGTACCGTGCAGTCTCTGTATGGGCGTGTAAAAAACCAACGATGAGCACTTCGCTGCTGTCATCCCCAGGATCTTAAAGTGCAGTAACAGGAATAATCACTGGCTGCAACTTACTTGGTGCTTGGAGTGGTTTCCCTCTTTAAAGCTCTTCACATTCTGGCTTTTGTCTCTGGGTTTCTGAGCATCTTGTGCTGCCGTGCAGGTGAGCTCGGCAGCAGGATCAGGGTGCAGCTGCTTCTCGGGGTGTGTAAACGTCCGGGCTGCGGTCTGGGCCAGGCTGGAGCTTTGTTTCCTGCACACAGAAGCTTACTGCTCCACCCGAGGGCATGGGATTATTGTTGCTGGTTTGGCCTCTTGTTCTCTCTTGGGACTCTTGATTATAATTGCCTCTGACCGACGACTTTAAAGCTGCCTTGATGCCAGGCCTTTATTATCTACCCGAGATCTAAATCTAATTAGGGCCGTAATTTAGTCCTCCTTGAAAACCACCTGGATTATTTGGTTACCAAGGTGGCGTGTAGAAAAGGCTTCATCTTCTGGAGCGGTGATACCAGCTTTCTCTTCCCCCGGGCGCTTGGGACAGATGAGATTACAGATTCTCTGCTTGGCTCTCTGCAGCTAGGAAGATTTTGTGTCCTACATGCTCCGTCATCTTCGACTAACCCAGGAGTATCTAGCATACAGGCCAGCTACAGATACTGATCCTACCTCCATGGCTGTATCTCTGAGACAGAGCCATTAGGCCAGAGGTGGACAAGCATTTTGACCTGAGGGCCACATTGGGGTTGTAAAATTGTATGGAGGGCTGGGTAGGGAAGGCCGTGCTTCCCCAAACAACCTGGCCCCACCCCCTATCCGACCTCCTCCCACTTCCCACCCCCTGACTGCCCCCCTCAAATCCCCGACCCATCCAACCCCCCTACTCCTTGTTCCCTGACCACCCCCTCCAGAGAACCCCCTGCCACTAACCACCCGCCTTGGACTCCACCCTCATCCAACCCCACTGTTCCTTGTCCCCTGACCGCCCCCTCCAAAGACCTCTGTACCCAGCCCCCTGACCGCGATGCACCACACAGCCACTGACAGACCCCTGGGACTCCCACATCCCATCCAACCCCACCTGCTCCCAGGCTGCCCCCCCAGGACTCCCTACCCATTATGCAACCCCCCGGCTCCGGCCCCATACCATGCCACTCAGCAGCATGTCTGGCAGCTGTGTGGAGCCAGACATGCTGCTCTGCCCCCCAGAGTGCTGCCCGCACAGCACGCTTAGGCTCCGAGGGGGGAGGGGAAAGGCAGTGCCAGCAGCAGCCTCCCCAGCCGGGAGCTCGGGGGGCCGAGCAGGACGAGCCCGCAGGCCGGATGTGGCCCACGGGCCGTAGTTTGCCCACCTCTGTGCTAGGCAGAGGAGGAGAGGCTGGTGGGCTCAGGGCAATAGTAATGAGATAAGGAGCCATTAGATTCTAGTCCACTGGTTTGAACTTGAGCTGAGGCAACAGGAACCAAAGCGGCAAGCTGTCTGGTGGCCTCTTTGAAGACTTGGTGGCCTCTGGCCAGATCTGAGTGACCAGTGTCCAACGCACAGTTAAACCTCTGAGCCTGCGTCAGAGAGGCCAAGGAATGAGGGGCCCATGGGGAATGCCCCTTCCCTCTGGCCCCTAGAGATCAGGGTCGAGCAGCCACGTCTAGTGTCCTGCTGTTGTTTGGCAGAGGTGGCTGCTGGTTCCCGTAAGTCGCCAAGGCCTCACCTCAAGACTCATGAAATAGCAGCCAGTCCCAATGCTCAGCAGTGCTGTGCCCCTCTCCCGGAGGTGGGGTCCGTGCCTAGGGTGGCTGGCCTAGGGCGAGGGTCTGCCCCCGCCTGCGAGCTGCTCCCTTTCATCAGGCAGGAGTGTGGCCAGCTGGAGGAGGTGGGGGCAACCAGCAGCAGATGGGGCACAGTACTTGTGGGGCTGGAGAGCAGGCCGCTGCCAGGGGAGCCCCAGAGCCCTTCTCCTGTAAGTCGCTGTCTAAGTCAGAGCAGTCGTGCCACGTAAAGTGTGGCCTTGCGTGAAATTTCAGCAGGAGGTTGTGGAGTGCAGCTGTGAACACTGCCGGCCCGGTGCCTAGCTGGATGCGTGACCGTTCGTCGCTGTTCAGTGCCTTTGAAGCCCGTCGTGTGGCTGCGTATGTGTTTTCCTGCGCTGGACGCCGCCCTTGGGCGCTTAGATGGGAGCCAGCGGGGACTCTTGACTGAGGGCGGTGAGCCTAGTCAGTCCCTGACGGGGGTCCGCGCACCTGGGCAAAGCATGGCAAGGGAAATACAATCCCTCTCCCGCTAGCCCCTCGGTCTGGGAGCCAGAGCTGAGCTATTCCTCCAAGGCGGTTCCCTTGGGTGTTTGCACACAGCCACTACTTCAAATACCCCCGGGGTACCAGGGATCTGTCTCCAATCAGAGATGGCTACTTGGTCTCCACTGTGCCTAAAAGGCACGAGGGTGCCTGGGGGCCCCTTGCTCTGACTCCTCCCTCTCCCCTCCTGCAGAACCCCCGGTTCCCAGGCAATCTCCAGATGTCTGACCGGCAGCTGGACGAGGCAGGAGAAAACGACGTCAATAACTTGTAAGTCCAGAGCGCGTGAATCACGGCACGTCCGTGATGGGAATTACCCCTGCCGTAGCAGGGAATCCAGCCGCAAGAGACAAGGGGCTGCCAGGGCCATGGCAACCCGTCAGGGTCTCTCCCTGGCATTGCTCTGTGAGCCACGGGCATAGGACATGGTCATGCTAACGGGAACCCTGGTACCGTGTGCACCCATTGGCCGGGGCTGGGACATCCCTCCTGACTACCCCTTATAAAACAGTACTCTGGGGTAAGGGTTGGCTGGACGACACCCCACCACCACCACCCCGCTATTGGCCAACCCACCCCCTTCCCCGCCCAGGGTTTTGGGAGAGCGGGCTGGGTGGCCTCTGTTTTGTTTGTAACATTCTTGTGCCCTCATTCCTAGCTTCCAGCTGACGGTGGAGATGTTTGACTATTTGGAGTGTGAGCTGAGCCTGTTCCAGATGGGTAAGGCTCTCCCTTCCACTTGCGTCGCGCTTGTTCCCCACTGTTTTCACACAGCTGTGGGGCAGGAGCAGCCTCACCGGGTGCTCTGGTGACATCCCTCTCTGCCCAGCTGAGTGCTACCCCGATGGCCAGTGTGTATGTGTTGGGGGGCAGTGGGTCAGAGTGTTCAGGGTCCCTGTCCAAAGCTGCTGTTCGCTCTGTGTGGGTGTGTCCGTCTGTCCTGCCTAGGTGCTGGAAGGGAGTTGGCTGAGGGCGTCTGAGCTCGTCTGTTTTCCGTGCACTCCACCAGAGTTATTATTAGCTGAAATTATTTCATGTCAGACCAAATGTGCCTGGCTTCTCCCAGTCTGCCAGCTGCAGCCTGCCTGCCCTCCGTTCCAGCCGGCTGTGCCAAGCCTCCGGGGACCTCCTCCGCCCCGCGGCACGCTGCACTTCATCCCTGCACCCCTCCGTGGTTTGCTTCCCCTCTCCAAGTTCTCCCCGGCTTGAATTTCTTCCTTTGCCCTTAGCTCTGGGGTTTATGACTTTCATGACTGGAGAGAGCAGCTTTTCCCTGAGCTGCTGTGTGCTTCTGGGCTTGCTGTGGTGGGGGAGCTCTGCAGTGTGTGCTCCTACAGGTCGCAGAGAGTAAAATGAACCAGTCTCCACCACGTGCACTTGGGTGCGTCCATGGCGCTGTAGGATTCTGCTTGTTAGGCTGAGTTAGAGCAGAGTGATGACTGCTCCCACTGTGCCCCACAGGGTCTTGGTTGCTGTGGCTATCCTGGAGTGGAGGTGTTTGCTTGCGTTGGAGCAGGAGTAAAGCAATATGTCCGTGTCCAGCGGTTCCTGATTGCTGTGATTTCAGATGAGAGGGGATACGGTTGGGTCCTAGCATGGAGGGCTCCCCGAGGCGTCGGCGTGGTGCAGCTGTCTCACAGTGCTAAAGGCTGGAGAACTGGGGCTGTAGTACGGCCGATGGAATCCGCTTGTGTCCCAGTGTCGAAGGACTGTCACGGTCCTAGTTGTGGTAGACTTTACTCCACTGGCGTTACTGCGTCTCTAGTTGCACGCAGGTGCTGGAATACAGTAGCGGGGAGGCAGCTGTGTCTCCAGACAGCAGGTGGCCGGTTCTGTGCTGGGATGTAGCCTGGGTGATCCCGTCAGGTCCTAGACGGTTACTGGCTCACGCACCGTGATAGAGCAGGCTAAGGGCAGTTACCTCTGTGGACCGGAGGCTCCCGCAGTCCGTAAGACAGGCGAGATGGTGCCTTTGTGTCTCATAGACTGGCATGGGTGATCTTTGGAGGGGCAGGCCTGGGGTGCTGTACTGCGATCACAGGGCCAATCCAGGCGTAACACCATGCTCCACTATATGCAACGTGCCACCAGAACGGGAACCAAGAGTAACGCCAATGGAACACATAGGATCAAACCCCAAACGGGGTGGGACTCCGTACCCACCCCTGACACAAACCTGCAGGGTGAGTCTCTTGCTTTCATAAACTTTGGTAGCAGTTGTACAGTTGCCACATCAGAGTCTCATTGACCTGAACTAAGACGGCACGTAGCATCGCCACAAACACCAGAGAACCGAGCCCCCTTCGCTAGCCCCGCTTTACAGACGGGGAAGGTGAGGCACATGGCTGATCCCTGACTTGGCCAAGGGCCGTAAGACAGGTCTGTGGCAACCCTGGAAATAGAGTCTCCATCTCCTGACCCCCAGTCCAGGCCTTCAGCCCCCCTCCTTTCCCTTCCTCCGTGTCTGCAAGGGAGTCGTACAACGCCGCTGTGCCTCTGAGCGAGACAGGGCTGTGAGCGCTGACATCTCTGCAGCCGCGCGCAGGTACTTGTCTGATCCATGCAGCTGCAGAGCCCCACGGTAATGAAGTTGGCTGTGTTTTTCTGCTGCCAGCCTAAGTGAATTAAGCGGGGCTAATAGCAGCTCTGCCCATTTACATCTCATTAGCGTAGCTTAGCTTTTGATTTACTCTTAAATCGCTGCTCAACTTCCCTGTTAATTACCGGCGACAGAACTTCGTTATCCGAACGGGAGGGGAGCCGGTGGCAATCCAAACTGCCTCCCGCTGCCTGGGCAAGCGTGACATTGCTAATTGTCCCTTGCGTGCATCCCCAGCTAAAGAGAGAGCAGGCTAACCGCGTGCATTAGCATGAGCCAAGCAGCAGGTCCCCAGGGAAAGGCCCAGTGCTCCCCCTTGGGGGTGTAGATGCTTCTGCTATCAAAGGAAGGCGATGAAGAGCCAGCGAGTCTCTGTGTGGTGCTCTGTCCAGGTGTGATGGGAATGGGTTCCCACAGCAGCAAGGCCTGCAGGAGGCAGAAGAGGCTGTTCTTGGGGATCTGGAGAAACGTGGAGACCATCGCTGCTCCCTGTTCGTCTTCAGTGGTTGCTGCCCCCTTTGGGGTTCTGCACTCTCCTTGGATCCCAAAGTTCTTTGTGATTCCACCCACCACTGACGTGCAGCCCCCTTTGAGCCAGAGCACAGCAGGTGTTCATTCCTCAGCGTGAGGCCCTTTGGCCTTCCTTTGGTTCTGGAGCAGGACGGGTGTGGTCAGTGGGATCTGCCACCGAGGAGTGAGATAAGGACAGATCCGTGTGTCCTTAAAGCTGGACTGTCCCACCCGGTGCCTGCCTCATTTAGGAATAACACATCACAGCGGAGCAGGGGTTGTCTCTGTCCAGTGTAGACGGACTCAAACCCGACTAGGGATCTCTCCAGCGTTCACTGGGGACACGTCTGGCATTCAGCCCAGGGATTCTGGGGTGAATTCTTGAGAAGCTGGCTCTGGACTCAGTAAATGGGCAGACACCAGCGGGAGGTGACCTTTCTCCCGGTCCTCCCGTCTCTCCAGGCACCCGTGCTCCAGCAGGACGTGCATAGTGAGGATGTCATTCAGGACCTCTCCCTTCAGGCAGGTGGCTCGGCAGGTATGGGTGCCCCACGGAGAATGATTGTAGAACCCCAAAGCTAGCAGCTCGATGCCCATATGGAGAAACAGAAGGTCTGGGGACGGGGAGAGCTGTACTAGGCAGTACTACAGGCCCATCGCCAAGCGCTGGGATACTCCTAAGGATTTCCTTGTGCCATTGGTGCGCTGATGAAGTCTGTCCCTCCCTTTCCTAGCATCCCCGGAGGGGTGCTGCTGTCTGCCCCCAGATTTCTGCTCTAGCTTTACAAGAGGGGAATGGCAGTACCCTGACTACCTGGCACTGGCCAGGTGGCTCTGCACTGCCACGTGGGCGAGCACGGTGCCCGCAGGCAGAGGCCGCTGTTGGAAGCAGCATATTCATCCTCTGGGAAAGGAGGAGAGGTCTCATAGAGCTCCCTGCCCCCACCTCTAAGGGCTGGGAGCCCTGCACTCAGCTGGTGGGAGTTCTAGGCCTCAGTTCAGAGCAGGGACCCTTCCAGCCAGCCAAAGGACGGCACCGAGGGGAGGGAAATATGGGACTCGAGAGCTCCAGCGGGAATGGGAGAGGAGTGACTTGCTCTGGGTGCATGATGAGATAGGACCAGGGAGGAGATGTCTGTGCAGTGCTCTGTGCCCAGCTTTCAAGCACTGTCTTTCCTGGGGGGAGCAGTACCCTCCTCTTGGAGCCGGTTACTCCCTAGGAAGCCACAAAGGTCACAGCTGCTCCATTCCAGCCGCTCCATTCCAGCCGCTCCTCTAGCTGCTGCGCTGCTGTGCTCTACAGCCCTTGCTTCCACACGCTGTGCGACGTGGGAGAGGAATCGGAGAACCGCAGGCGAGAACCACGGTGAAGGCGCCTGCAGTGGCCTCCTTGCTTAGTTAAGATGCAGCCACAGACTGGAGCCATGTGGCCACTGGGGAGATCGCCGGCAGCCATTGATCTGAGAGGCTCTGGAGAGATCTGCATTGGCAGCAGAGTTCTGCAGCTGCATTGAATTAAGCCAAGTGCGACGGGAAACATGGGGCCTCGCCCACCCTGACTAATTTCTGCCTTGCTAACCTAGAGCTGGCTGCCTGTAGCAGCCTGGGAGTGCCACCGTCATGGTGGTACTGTGCCCTGCTGCTACAGCGTGTAAACAGCTGCTTTTCTCCCCTTTCCAAACCGAGGACCCAATCCTTCAGTGGATCCAGGCGGGAGGTATAATCCCAGTCCCACTGAAGTCAATGGGAGTTTTTCCATGATTTTGAAGGGCCCAGGAATTTTCCTGTTGTCTTTCTTCTCTCTTTGTTGCAAACCGGTGTAGACATGAGCCAGCATTCTGCTCGCTCTGAGATGTTTCTGGAGTCTCCTCACGTTAGCATGCACGGTGCATCTGGGAGCCAGAGCAGCCTGCACGCTCGTTGCAAGCCAGGGGCACGCTTCTGTGATCAGAATGTGAGCACTTCGCCCCTCACCGGCTCCCTCGCCACCTAGCGTCATGCACTGCTTTGCCTTTCTGCTCAGCGAGAAGCAAAGGGCAGGCAGAGAATGATTGCTGGGTGCCAGTGCCGGGAGACGGATGCTCTTCCTGAGGACTGAGCAGGCAGGGGCTGTGGACTGGGGAAAGGATCCGAGCTCCAGATGGAAAGGAAAGAACTGGCCTTTCAGGGCTGGCCTCGTTCAGTAATTCTGCAGAGGAGCAGCAGCTGCTCTGATGCTGACTGGGATACCAGTGGTGATACTGATCCTCGCGCGCTCGTGTCCCTGCTGAAACGGAAAGGTAAATTCATCCCGGTCACCTCCCAGCTCAGGGACGGGTCCAAGTGCTTGATATGCCTGAATGGGGGAAGAATGTGGCCCATTACCTTTGGGGCCCTGCCTGCGTCTCCCTTTGTGACCCATCTCCAGAGGCAGGTTCTGCAGTGGGGCACACATCTGCTAGCCCATACGTCTGCAGGTGGCTTAGCGTTGTGTTTTCAATGCTCCTCCCATGAAACTAAGGTTCGCACAGTGCAGCCCCTGAACCCCGGCGGATACTCTGAGCATCCGGAATTGGAATGGGGATCGAGGACTAACCTACATGCCTGCTCAGCGAGGGGCTGGCCATACTCTATTGTCCCACCTGATCGGGTTGTTGAGCGCTGGGTTACATCAGACCTCGTGGTCGCACACCAGATGTACCGTGATTCAAATGCAAGCACTGAAGATCTGTTAGCTGCCTGGCCCTATTGGCTCTAGCACCCGGCAGGCCCAGGAGACACTCAGACGTACTAGGAGAGATCACGTGCTCTACACTCAATGGCTCAAAAATCATTCCTGGTTTGGCCCTTTGGGGGCACCCATCAGAGTTAGGATTTCTTGGGTTTGGGGGTGCCCCGTTCAGTCCATTGTTCTATGATAAGCAATGAGGTATCCCCGCACGGCCCCTAGCCTGGAATCTGTTCCATAGTGAGTCTCGTTTCGGGGGGGGGCCACCCACATCATCCTGTCCCAGTGCAGCCGCTCCAGCTCCTTGCACGGGGGCTGTCACACCTCAGCTGCCTTCAAACGCTCCACTCCTCCCGGCCCACAAGAAACCCAGCTGGCCTGACCCACCCTTGAGCAACCCTACTGCCAGGAGACATGGAAACTTCCTTCTCCTGCCGCACTATGACCCCCTCAGCAGTGAACCTCCTCTCAGCAAATTGATCATAACGTATATCAGACGCTTAACCAGCTTTGTCCACTGAAAATTGGTTTTGCTAGTGAACTATCCGAATGTCCCTTATCTAGAGATGTCTGTCATCTGGTTACCAAGCATCTCTGACCATGGCCGTGCGGCTCACAGTACAGGACTGTTTCATGCAGCTCTCCTGTGCACAGATGACCTTAGCAAAGCCACAGATAAGGGTGGGCCAGTGCGGTTTTTTGTCAGCTCCCTCATTTTCTTTCCTCCTTTTGGCTTAAAATAGAGGGAATTTGGTTTGTCCCATAATTCCTGTGAAATGAGGAGAGAGACTCTTAGGCTAGCATGGAGGAGAGGAAGGGCACAACAGCAGAGCGGTACAAGTGTCCTGTGATTGTCTGGATGCTTCAGTGTGTGCGTGTGTGTGTGTGTGTGTGTATTTCATGGAACAAGCCCTGAGTGCTCTGTGTCTCCTGTTAGTGTTCAGCTCCTTGGACATGTCTCGCTCCGTCTCGGTCACCGCTGCTGGTCAGTGCCGCTTGGCCCCGCTGATCCAGGTGATCCTGGACTGCAGCCATCTGTACGACTACACTGTTAAACTCCTCTTCAAGCTGCACTCCTGTAAGTACACAGCAGGCCTCTGGGCGTGTCCGGCCGCTGCCATTTCACCGCTTGGATGTCCTGGGAAGCTTTGATGTCATAAATTGAAAGTTTCTGTAGCAACCGTTTCAGAGATGGGCCCTGTACCAAGGCTGTGCGTGTATCAGGTGTGCCAAGCGCTGGGAAACGCCCTGCCTGTGTGTTTAGTCCTCTGGTCCCAGAGCGAGGGGTGCCCACAGAAAGAGCTGGTTTCAACCATGGGCGGGGGGCTGGCTCGGTACTTGGCCCAGGGGCTTGCTCTGGGTCACGTGCAGAGACCAGGCCAGGTTTGACGCCTGCCTGGAGTCAGACTGGCAGCGTTTGGACGTGCTGCTGACTCACGGCTGGCTGGAGATCACTGGCTCCCTCTAGCTCAGGGGTCTCAAACTCGCGGCCCGCGAACCACCCCAATGTGGCCTAGGGGGTTCCAGCAGTTTTGGAGCTGGGTCTCTCCCTTGGCCCCACCTGCCGCCCCCGGGCGATCCCCCCACAGACGATTTGAAATGGCCCAGGGCCCCGGCAACGCAGCAGAGCTGAGTGGCATCTGCCTGCTAATTCCACGTGTCTGACACCCCCTCCCTGCAGCACCGGGGTGAGGCTGAGTCTCTGCGCCTCCCGCACCCCAAGCGCCCCGGCCACCAATAGGAAGCTGCAGGGACGGTGCCCGGGGACAGCAGTGTGCAGAGGTCCCCCGGCCTGCCTTGCCTTGGAGCACTCCCACCCCCTTCCCGCCCCCAAACTCCCAGAGCCTCCCGCCTTCCCCCATACCCCCTCCCACCCTCAAACTCCCCCCCAGATCCTACCCCCCTTCCCGCGTACCCCCTCCCGCCCCCAAACTCCCTCCC
>ML677374.1:17877973-17906431 GCA_007922305.1 Dermatemys mawii
ACCCCCTCCCGCCCCCAAACTCCCTCCCAGAGCCTACCCCCCTTCCCACATACCCCCTCCCACCCCCAAACTCCCTCCCACAGTTGGAGAGGGGGTGGCAGTGGGGAGAGTGAGGCAGAGAAATAAGCTCTGGGGAGAGGGAAAGGGGGAGAGAGGGGGGAAAAAAGGAGACAGGAAGGGAAGCAAGGAGGCCGGGTCAGTGAGGTTGGCCTCGTGCAGGGGGAAGCCTGAGCAGCAGCATGGGGGGGAATCCCTCTGCTCACCGGCCGGAGGCTCTTAGCTCACAAAGCTACCCCGAAAGGAACACGTTCCCAGCCTCCCTCCCTGCCCCTGCCAAGGTGCTCTGCAGTTGTGTCTAGGCCGGGACCCTGTGCCCGCGCCAGTCCAGCCCTGCAGGAATCGTAGCCACCAGGGGCTTTCAGCATCGGGAAGAGTCAAAGGCGAGAGCCCTGGGAAATGTTCACCCCCAAGCTAGCTCCCTCCGCCAGTCCCCCCAGCCCCTCCAGCTGGGAGCCATCCAGAGCCGGGGCTCCAGCCCTGCAGCGCCACCTGCTGGGAGCACCTGAGCAGTGCTCGAATTGGGAGAGAAAGGGGGGAACGTGGACAGGCCTGGCGGTGCCAGGGTGTCCCTTGGGCAGCTCCTGTGCTGGCATCCTCTGTGCCGAGCCCAGCTGCTGCAGGACTCTCTTCTCCTCTCTGCCCTTCCTCCCCTCCCCCTGCCCCCACCCCTCCTCTCCTCCCCCTGCCCTTACCCCTCCTCCTGCCCCCTTCCTCTCCTCCCCACCTCCTGCCCCCTTCCTCCCCTCCCCCGGCTATCCCCTCCCCCTGCCCTTACCCCTCCTCCCCACCTCCTGCCCCCTCCCCTTGAACGCCCCCTGCCCACTAACCCACCTTCTGCCTACTCCTCCTCTACCCTTGACCGCCCCCTAACCGTTACCGTCCCTCCCCCTGTGCACTAACCCTGCCTTCTGCCCCACTTCCTCGTCTACCCCGACTGTCCCCCCCATTACTCTGCACCTTGCCCCACCCCTTCCTGTTGAGATTGAAGGGCCTCCTCCAGAGCGGGGCATTGGAACCTGGGTTACATCAGCGAAGAGCCGAGCCCAGGCCGTGGGACCTGCTGTGCTTGCGAGACACCCACCTTCCCCTCTCTCCACGGACCATCCCCTCACTGGGCCCTGGCTCCCTCCACTGGACGGCAGCTGCTGTCACTGCTCTCTGCAGCGCCTGGCCCTGCTGCTGACCACCCAGGGAACAGCAAAACACCCCCTCTACACCCTTCCCAATCAGTCAGAAGTGGGGTAGCCCCTAGAAGTAGGAGGGGACCCGCTGTAACTCAGGCCCTGAGTCCGAGGCTGCCGTGATATACTGCTCTCCAGTGCAGCCCCGTCCCTCTGGCGCGTGCTCCAGGAGAGCTGGGAGCTTAGCGCTTTCCTCTGAATTTCACTCGGTGTCTCTTCCTCAGGCCTCCCCGCTGACACACTACAGGGCCACAGGGACCGTTTCCTGGAGCAGTTCAGAAAGTAAGTGCCCGTCACCGTTGGCGCCGATCCTTTGCATGCTGACGTTCGCTCAAAGCGGCTGTTCCTGGCTAGGTAACTCAGGCCACTCAGCCCTAGTCTGCAGGCCGGCTCGGGGCTGACAAGCCCCCTGGGTTTGAAATGAACAAAGTCCTGGTTTCTGGGTCCCCCAGCTCACAAATGTTTATCCTGGAGCCGGGCTGGCCTCTTCTCTGCCCCCGTGGTGTTGAGATAACCCACTGGCGCTGAAGAATAATTGCCTTATTAAATCCAAGGAGGCTTTTGAGCGCTAATGGCATTGTATGGGAGGTGCCCGCCAGCGATTTAAAACCACTGACCTGCGGTTTGGCTGCCACGTGCAGTTGTCACACTCAGGTGCAGCCCATCTCCCGTGGGCTTTCCTGGGAGTCTTGGAGCCATTTCCTAGAAAGGCCCTTTGGGGGCCGAGGTAATCGGGGTTTAACAATGGTTGGCCAGCCTGGCCGCAGCCCGATGCTGTGCATGTGTGGCTGGGTCCATCAATCCTTCCGCCCTTGGAAATGGACCGAGCGAGCGGCTTTTCCCATTCCGAGACACTCTGGCTTTCATTCCCCCGTCCCCTTCCTGAGCCTGGAGGGAGGGGCAGGCTGTGATATGCTGAACAGACCCTGAGGTGACCTTATTCACAGGGATGGGAAGCAGGAAACTCAGGGGAGATGGCTCTGGTGGTTGGTTCTTCTGGGATTTAGCTGGTAAATTCTTTCCCCTTCATTCTTAGTCTCAGCTGCTCTTTGCACCAGTGACAGCCCCTCCCTCTCCAAGCGTATGGGAAAGGGGTTCACCTTTTACCAGTGTGTCCCTCACTTGGGTTGAGGCAGATGTCCAGGTACCGTCCCAAGGAGCAGAGCCGGTAGCTCTCCTCCCAGGGTCCCCATCTCGAGTTGTATGGCAAGATGGCGTCCATGTGACTGAGGTCAAGGGCTGCCTTTCCCTCTCTTGTGGCTCCAACCAGGCATCCCACACAGTGTTGGGCTTGGTTAAATGAGCGTGGCAGGGAAGCTGCCTGCATCCTGCAACTGCCTAGGTCTGCCCCAGCCGGCAGAGTCCCCTCCCTTATCTCCCATTTCCTTCCAGGTTGAAAGATTTGTTCTATCGCTCCAGCAACCTGCAGTACTTTAAACGGCTGATTCAGATCCCACATCTCCCAGAGGTGAGACCCGGATGGCTTGTCTCTTGTTCTTGGGCACAGGCTAAGAGAGACGGGTTGCAGTGACCATTGGCGTCACTAGGCAGTGGTGTCTAGTGGTTAGGACAGGGCCCGGGGACTCCTGGGTTCTAGTCCCAGCTCCACTGCGATCTCTGGGCAAGTCAAGTTAAACCCCAGCGTTGAATGCTGGGTGCCTGCAGCCAAGTCCTGGAAGCCATATTTGCACTTACGTTGCTTTTCAGGGTCTCTATTAGAGCTGGGCAAAATTTTGCTGGTAAAGAATATATTCATTGAAAAATGCACTGGGAGGCACCAAAACTGTTCACTTACTCAGCCGCCCTTTGTGGTAGAGAAGAGAGGCGAAGCGCTGCCTTGTAGCACCGGTACCACCCCACGAAGGCTGCCTGGGATGGTGCGGCGGGTGGATTTGGGCCCGTTGTGTCCCTCAGAGCCGCTTTTCTCAAGCGCCCGCCGTCAGTTCTCCCTTTCCACCCTAGAATCCTCCCAACTTTCTGCGGGCCTCGGCTCTATCGGAGCACATCAGTCCCGTGGTGGTCATCCCGGCTGAGGCCTCGTCCCCAGACAGCGAGCCCATCACCGACCTAGTGGAGACGGACACAGCATCACAACAGGTGAGCGCCCGGCCCCTGCCGTCAGTCTCTCTCTTTGAGCCCGCGAGCAGCTCTGCCTAGGTCTGGCGAGAGAAGTATGCCTGGCTTTTGCATGCCCTGCAGTGGCTCTGGGGCTGTGATCTCCTCAGATCTCAGAACATACTCCAGGTCTGGGGCGTGTTTGTCTGAATGACACATGGAAAAGCCAGGGCACTATAGAAAGCAGCATCAACGCTGCTTATTCCCATGGGCTTAGTACTGAGTCCGCGTCCTTGGGGGCGCTGTGCTGCTGAAGGTGCTGTCTGGCTAATCAGACATGAACCCAAGGGTCAGAAATCCCAGGGGGTAATTCTGGTGTCCGGGCCAGGTGACGATTGGTTGATTGTATTTGGCTTCCCCTGTACTTCCCCTCCAGCTGTAGATCATAGAATAACAGAATCTCAGGGTCGGAAGGGACCTCAGGAGGTTCTAGTCCAGCCCCCTGCTCAAAGCAGGACCAATCCCCAACTAAATCACCCACATGCCATGCTTCACTTCCTGTCCTAATACCCCAGCCCCGAGGTGGCTTCCCTTCAGTGGCAGGTGAAGTGGTTCCTACGTCTCCTGTGAACGTAGTGGCTTTTGGGGGTATGGGTGGTGGATACATCCCCATAATGTTGTTTGTTTAGACAGGGCTATTTGGAGCAGACCATAGATTGCCCTCGTTGCAGCTCGTGGGTTGGAGTCTGTGCATCTAGGGGAGTCCCTGCCCCAGCGTGGAGCACGGCCATTCTCGTGTGATGGCATTTTAACCCCGCCCTGCACTAGGATAAATGACTGCTCGGCTACAGGGCAGCAAATTTGGCCCATTGCCTCTTGTAGTGGCATGAAGACAACAGGGGATTTCTGTCAGGCCAGTAACTCCTTTGGCAGCTAATGGTAAATGCAGCTAACTCTCATCACTACAAGTACCTTGTAAGTAGCTGCTCCGCTTGCTGTTCCAGCCAGGGCTGGCCTTCTGTCCGCTGCAGTCGTCTGTCTGTCTGTCCCAGTCAGACCCCAGCTGGATCAGACTAGTTGCAGTACCCTGTTGTTTAATAAAGCACGTAGAACTGCCCTCAGGTGGGTCAGGCTGCATAGAAGATAGGGGCCCGTGCCTGATGGGAGCCGTCTGTCTGCAAGGGGAAGGGGTAGCTGTCCCCAGAGGGCGTAGGGCAGCGGCCGTCCTCGCTAAGGGGTGGGGTCCTGGTGTATGCGGGAGGGGTTTGCCCGTCTGAGGGGGTGGGACTGAGACAGGAGGGCCGGGTACGTGCGCCTCATCCATGCGCAGCGTGGGGCAACGGTAGCTTTGACTCCAGGGATCTGGATTTGTTTCCCCCTCCAGAGCTTGTTCGACAATAAGTTCGATGACATCTTTGGCAGTTCGTTCAGTAACGATCCTTTCAACTTCAACAGTCAGAATGGGATGAACAAGGACGACAAGTGAGTGCGGGCGCGGGGGCCCCAGAGCCGCTGGTGGGGCGTGTGCGGTGTCGGGGGAAGGAGCTGTGAATGCGGAGGCAAGGCATGGGCCAGTTCTGTGGGGGAGGCCTGGGCCTCCCTTGCAAGAGACACCCTGGGGATGACTGTTGAGGGCTCCCCTGCCCTGGGGTTCATCTGTGAAGGGCGCTGAGCGACAGGCCGAGCTCTCTGAGTCTGGGCTGGCTCTGTGATAGGAGGGTGATGCCAGGCGAGTGGGTTAGGAGCTGAAACTCATAGTCAGCAGCTGGCAATGGCCCCAGCACTTAGCCTCCTGCAGCCCCTTGTGGTGTTATAGGCAAGGAAAGGCTCCTCCAGCCCCAGACGCTTGCCCCTGCGAGCTGGCACTCAGCAGGGGTGGGACCTCGGTGGGTCATTTAGGAACGGCCCAGGGATCCATCCAGCCCAGTGTCTTGTCTCTGACCATGCACAGCTCCACCTCCTGCAAAGGATACGACCCTGCAGGAGGCAGAGATCGGATAAGCTGCCCCCAGGGGAGGGTCTCTCCTAACCCCAGTAGTTAGATCTGCTCACGCCCTGAAGCAGGAGGGCTCTTTCCAGAGCTCCTGTTCATGTTTAAATCTTTACTATTGCAGCTCTTCTCTGTATTCACGTAATGGTCTAACCCCTTTTTGCAACTTGTTTAGCTCTTGCTTTCAGTTCCATCTTACGGCAGTGAGTTCCACAGGCTAACAATGCATTGGAGGACAATATGCTTCCTTTGAACAATTTGGAATTGGCCACTTTTCAGTTCCATTGAATGCCCCCGTGCTCTTGTGTGATGAGACTGAGGGAATAAAAGATCCCGCTCTCCCTCCTCTAGACCAGTGATTTTCAACCTGTGTTCCGCGGACCCTTGGGGGTCAACAGACTGTGTCTGAGATTTCCAAAGGGGGCTGTGCTGCCATTTGAAATTTGTTAGGGATCCACAAAGGAGAAACGGTTGCAAACCACTGTTCTAGACCATTCCTTATTTTGTACGTCCCCATCCTGTCTCTCATAACTGTCTCTTTCGAAGGCAAACAATCCCGTTTCTCTCCCTCTTGATACAAGAGTGTTCCAGGCTCCCGAGCATTGCTTGTCGCTGAACCCCCTCTTCTTCTGCAGTATCCTTTGAGACAGGGTGACCAGTTCTGCACACAGGATCCCAGGGGAGGGCTCCCCTGCCTTCATGTATTGGCCTCATCATATTTTTTTGTGTAATTCCCATCTGATCCCAAACCTCCTCTGCATGGGGTGGCAAGGGCACAGGTTAAGGGGCACAGCACGGAGGAAGCAACGGGTGTCGTTCTCCTTGCCAGGGACCGGCTGATCGAGCAGCTGTACCAGGAGATCAGTGCGCTGAAGGAGGAGCTGGAGAACTTCAGGGCAGAGGTGAATGTGTAGCCCGTATTACTGACGGGCTGTGCACTCTGCGGCCAGTGATGTGCAGCTCTGGGACCTCACTGGTGTGATGACTGACTCGGGGCCGGGTCAGACTTGTTAGCATTGGATGGGAAACACACAGGGCCTGGAGCAGTTCCTCCTGCTAGTCTCACTGAGCCAGGGGCCCAGCACGGCTCTAGGGAGCCCCGAGCTCCAGACTCTGGGGCCGTTACTCTCCCAGGTGCCCAGAAGGAGCTCCCAGGAGGAGCTGGGTTTCCTCATTGTCCCAGGGACACCAGTGTTGTCAAGTGATAACAGCCGGTCAGGCGCTAGCTTATGCCGAGTGCTGTTGTTTTCTAACTCACCACAGAATCTCTGCGTGCCGAGCAGCTGGTGCTTTTGTTAATGGGTTTGATTGGCTGGCCCGGGTCTAATTATTTACAGCCGTGTAAGAACTGTGCTTCCACCTGCCCACCCCAGCCCATCTCTCCTCTTTGGTGACCTGCAGAGCCATCGCCTCGGGGTGCAGCTGAGGGGGCGGATCAGCGAGCTGGAGGCAGAGCTAGCGGAGCAGCTGCACCTCAAGCAGCAGGCCCTGGACGAGAGCGATTTCCTGCGCACCGAGCTGGACGAGCTGAAGAAGCAGCGGGAGGACACGGAGAAAGCACAGAGGAGCCTGACGGAGATTGAGAGTGAGGAGAGACCCCTGCTCTGCTCCGGGGCTGCCCCAAAGTCCCCAGCCCAGCCCAGCCTCTTCTGCAGGGTTCGCTGTGGGGGGAGCTTGCAGCTACTCCGGCCCTAGCCTCTGTCAACAGGGAGCAGGGCAGGCTGGCTGCGGGGCGGAGCTTCAGGCCACTCCAGTCCCGGGCTCCCTCAGCAGGGGGCGCTGTAAGGGGTAGGTTGGCTGGGTGGGGCAGAGCTTCAGGCCACTCCAGTCCCGGGCTCCCTCAGCAGGGGGCGCTGTAAGGGGTAGGTTGGCTGGGTGGGGCAGAGCTCAAGGCCACTCCAGTCCCGGGCTCCCTCAGCAGGGGGCACTATAAGGGGTAGGTTGGCTAGGGGGCAGAGCTTCAGGCCACTCTAGTCCCGAGCTCCCTCAGCAGGGGGCGCTGTAAGGTGTAGGTTGGCTAGGGGGCGGAGCTCCAGACCACTCTAGTCCCGGGCTCCCTCAGCAGGGGGCGCCATGGGGACCCATGTTCCCAGCCGGAATGGCTGTAGAAGTGGGGTGACTCGTTTGCCCCAGTGAGACGGGATTTTCCTTGGGAGACGTCCTTGGCACGCGTGTTCCCAGGTCGCTCACCCCGGGTGCGTCTGTGTTGCAGGGAAGGCGCAGGCTAACGAGCAGCGGTACACCAAGCTGAAGGAGAAGTACAGTGAGCTGGTGCAGAACCATGCTGACCTGCTGCGCAAGGTAGGGCCCGGCCCCCATCTCCTTCGTTCCACCCCTGCCAAGCCTCCTGCCCAGGAGTAGCAGGGATCTGCCACTGTAGACCCATGGGGAGAGCCAGCTCAGCTGTAATTCTGTAGGCTAGCGGGCGAAGGTCCCCCATGGGGAATTCCCTCCCCCAGGGCACAGGATTCTGCTCTGAGAGCAGGATGGGGCAGAGGTGAGGCATCGGCCCTGTCCAGTGACTGCCTGGGTGCCGCGTAGGGGCTGACGCAGCTGACGAGTTCTTGCTGATGTTCCCCAGAACGCAGAGGTCACCAAGCAGGTAACGGTAGCGAGACAGGCCCAAGGCGATGTGGAGCAGGAGAAGAAAGAGTTAGAGGACTCCTTCCAGCGCATGAGCGAGCAGACCCAGAGGAAGGTGAGTCCGAGTGTGCAGAGCGGAGCAGGGAAAGCCCGGAGCGTGGCAGTGTCGGCGGGGGGTGCTGGGCGGGTTAGAGCCCAGCGTGAGGGAGTCTGTGCAGTAGAGAGGCGGGCAGCCTTGTGCCCGCAGGACGGTGCAAGCGAGGAGTGAGAGGGGAAAGGGCTGCAGATGGGTGATGTGATCAGATCCTGAGCTCTCGGCGAAGGTCTGCAGTGTGGGGCAGGGAGCGCCACCCTGGGATGTGCACACTCACGGGTAACTTTTGCTCTGTTTGCAGACTCAGGAACAGACAGAGGTCTTGGAAACCTTGAGGAGAGAGCTCACGGCCAGCAAGCAGGAGCTGCAGGCCCTCCAGAGCACTCTGAAATCCAGTTTGCAGGTGAGATCTCCTCCTCTGAGACCCAGTCCGGCCCCACGCCCCAGCTAGGAGCGTGCTGCTTGCGGAGCAGCCGCGTACCGCCGAGTAAGTCTGGCTGTGCCCAGCGTCGCACTGCACTGGGAGCAGCGCCGGCGTCGCGGACGGAAAGGACTCGCTGCCCCAGCGCACCAGGCTCGGCGGTGGTTTAATTTTGGAATATAGCAGGGGAGGAGGGACCCCCCAAGGAGGGCGCTTGATCTGCCCTCATCTTTTCTCTCCCCGTTCCTCCCTCTGTTCCCTTTGCCCTGCAGTCAGAAGCAGAGCGTAGCACCAGGACAGCGGGCTTGGAGCAGGAGAGGGACACCCTGGCGGGGGCAGTGGCCCAGCGCAGTCAGGAGGTGGCGGCATTGCAGGTCGAGCTACAGCAGCTGAAGGACGCTCTGGCCAGCGAGAAGGAGAGCGGCAGTAAAACGCTGGCGACGCTGCAGACCCGGCTGGGAGAGAAGGTACGGCCTGTGCCTGCCAGTCTGGGGATGCCCGAGGTGGACAGCAGCAGCCACACTCCGTCCCCAGGGCACCCTGAGTTCACCCAGTGCGTTGGCAGGAGTCCAAGGGCAGCTCTTGTGTGAAATGCTGGGAGCTGTGATCTGGAGAGGCTGCACGTCCCAGCATGCCGTGCTGTTGGACTCCTCCTTGCTTGGCTGCTCAGGTCAAGACGCAGGATTTCACGCTAGGCGCTGATAGCCCCCAAACGGTGCTTCCCTCAGTGCAGAGATGAGGGGAATGCCCCATGGGTGTGGCATTTTGGTCCCTCTCTGCCCCCTTTCCTCCTGCTGGAAGGAACTGGGGCCAGAGCAGCCAGGGACGGCCCTTACTCTTTCGATTACATGGCTCTGGCACATCAGTGGCCTTGCCAGCCAGTCCCGCTTCCTGCAGGGCCACCTGGCTGGAGCTTGGGAAGGCCGTGAGCTCTCTCCTCTCTCTGTGTGTCCTTCAGGAGAGCCGTGAGCAGGCCCTCCAGCAGCGGCTCCTGGACGAGCAGTTTGCCTTGCTGCAGTGCACGGTGCAGGAGGCAGAGCAGATGGTGCAGGACTCCCTGAACCGACTCGACGACCCCGCCCACATCAGCTGCACCAGCTCTGCAGGTATGGCCTAGCTGCCTTGCCGTCACGGTTGGGCTGGCTGCTCCCTCTGTGCTGGGTGTATCCAGCTCCACAGACCTCTGGCTGCTCAGGCACAAGGCATGAAAGTTCTTCTAAATCAGGGTTGGGTGCCGCTCAGGGGGCACCGGCCTGGAATTTAGTCACAGTGTTTGGTTAGCCACTTGCCTCCCCTAGGAGCTGCGGAGGATAAAGCCTCGGGACTGCTCCCAGGCAGCTGAGCTGGCCCAGAGCTAGTGCCACTGACTGCAGCTTCCGGGGTCATAACCCCACTCCCCCTCACCCAGCCGGTGCTTGGCCAGTGCCAGGTATTTCAGGGGTGTCTCACCAAATGTTCCATAGCTCTGGAGTTGCACTAGAGTGTGTGTGCACATACAAATCCATGTGCATCAGGTAAACTGAGTCAGTTACTTTCAGGAGGTGTCCCAAGGAATCATTTGCTGTTCCTCCCTAAAATCTTCAGCACTGATGGGTGCAAAGGCTACTCCTGGGGTAATTCTGCGCCCCTGCGTGTGCGCAGAATTCATGTCCCCCGCAGATTTCTTTGCTTCCCCGCCAAAAAAGGACTTCCTAACAGGGAAGCTGCAGGAGTAGTCACACTCCACTCCCTAGCTGTGCAGTTTCATCGTTTCAGACACCCGGAGCAGCCAGCAGAGAGGTAAATCACTGCAGGACTAGAGACACTCTAGCCAGTGGCTCCTACCCTAAGCCGGGATCAGCTGCTAGTCCTGGCTGGACTGGAGGCAGGAGAGGACGGGACTTCCTCTTCCCCTGCGAGGAATAGCTGGGGCTGTGTCAGACCCACCCCTAGAAACCTCTCCCAGCTCCAGGAAGCTCAGCATCTTCCCGTTTGCTGCCCCCATTGCTCTTCAGCTGCTCCCCCATCCATCCAGCCCCCGCATCCGGACCTCCCATACCCAGACACCACCACCAAGCGTGACCCCGTACACCCAGAACCCATCTAGTCCTCCATACCCAAACCCCACTCCACTGAACCTCAACCCCTGCATCTGGAGCCCCTTGCACCCAGACCCTGACCTCCAACTAGCTGCACCCAGACTCCCACCCCACCAAGCCCCAATACCCAGACCTCCCTGATGAGACCCTTCCACAGAGCCCCAACCACCTTCACCTGGAAGCCCCTGCAGAGTCCCATTTCCCCTGCACCTGGAAACGCCCCCTTCCCCCAACGAGCCTCTGAGCATCCAGATCCCCCCACACCTACACTCCCCCCTCCCCCCGAGCTCTCTGCAAACAGAATTCTCTCATCCCATGCCTGGATCCCCCCCACACTGAGCTCCTCCGCAACCAGCATCCTGCCCGGTTGAGCCTACCTGCCCCACACCTGGCACGGGGGGGGGGGGGGGGGGCAGGGCCCTGGGGTCTTCCTGGGGCAGGCCCAGGCTTTGTGCTGTGTCAGGGTCGGGTGCAGCCTCCCCGCTGGGTCCATGTCCCGGGCGTGGGGGAGCTGCAGGTTGATCTCCCACCTTCGTGCAGCCAGTGGTCTGTATTCCCCGCTGCCAGGCAGGAGCCTCCGCATTTATTTATTGACAAATAAAAACTTGCAGAATTTTAAAATACTGTGCGCAGAATTGTTCATGTTTTGGTGCAGAACGCCCTCAGGAGGAAAAGGCATTTGCCCAGCAGGACGCGGCTCCGGCCATCGGGTGGGGGCTTGGCTGAGGGCAGAAATCGGGAGGCCAGGAGCAGGGGTGGGTTGGGGGCTCTCAACCTGAAGGGCAGGTGGGGGTGACCGTCCTTCCCGTGATGGCGTCTTCCCCACCCCCGCACCGGGGAGTCCTGCCAGAGGCGACATCTCTCCGAGCTCCCAGTCACTCCTCTGGAGAGCGAACATTTTGCCTTTGGGAAGGACCCAAGTGCATTGAAGTCCAGTATCCTGCAGGCCTTTCCCTTTGCCCTCGCTCAAGAGCCCCCGGCCCCCCTGCTGTGCTCTGCTCCAGGGGGTGGCAGGAGCAAAATGCAGCCAGCTGGAGCCGGCTGGCCCTGCGGCGCCACCTCCCTCTCCGCTGGTTTTGAGGGGGGTCCGTTGTGTAACCGAGGAATCGCAGAGCCCAGCACGCTCCACCGCTCGTCTGGGGACTTGGTGTAAGCTCAGGGGCAGGCTCCGCAGGGGAGCCCCTGGGGCAGGCGTTGGCAGCACACGGATGGGCAGGGGAGGGGTCCGTGTGTCGCCCCGGACTGTGCGCGGGCCGCTGATTCCTTCCGGTCTCTCCTGTGTGCGCAGATTATCTCCTGTGCAGAACGTTGGCCACCTCCGACTGCGTAGAGCGGCTTCAGGGCGCGCACGGCAAATACCTTTCCAACCGCTCAGGTGAGAACTGCCAGGGCCCCGAGCCCCCTCACTGCGGGCTCACCGCACCCCTTCCTCTGCACGCCGTCGGCCACGGGGGCTCGGGATGAGCGAGGGGTGGGGCCTTCCCCAGGGATCCGGCGTCCCTCCGGAAGATCCCATCCTCTCTCCTTCCGGACGTGCCACGCCTCAGGCCCCGCAGCCCAGGGGCTGGGCGTGGGGGACACAGCACCCCCTCTTGGAGCACTGCTCTCAGCCCGTCACACAAAGCATGTGACCCTTCCCCCTTCCTGCTAGTGCTCGCGGGGGCTGTGGGAAACTGAGTCCCGAAGGGGCCGGGCTGTAGGTCCTGAAGCCATAGCAGTGCCAGGGCGCAGCGAGGCCACGTGCACTGGGGCTGCGCGCTCCCTCCGTGCCTGCACCGAGCTGACCCTGAGGCCGGCGTCCTGGGAAGGGGATCTCTGAGCTGCGGCGAGTGAGGGTTCAGGGCTGGAGTGAGGGAGTGAGGAACAGACCTGCTCAGCTCCCTTTGAATGGGACACTCTCAGACCCGCGAGTCTTGTTTGCCTGAGGGACGGAGAGGGCAGCGATGGGGCTGGTTGAACTGCCGAGGTGGCCAGTGACTTAGCGGGGGCCGTCTCCCGCTTCTGTCTCCCCTGCCTGTAGACGTGAGCAGCCTCCTGCCATGTGTGGCCCTGTTTGCCCACCTCATCAGCGACACCATCTCGCAGGGCAGCGCCACCTCCCACATGGCCCCTATGGAGCCTGCTGACCGTAAGTATCGGGGCCAGGGGCCATTCCCGCTAGGTGCTCCTGCCTTCCTCAGCCGGCTCTTGCCTTTTGTGTCCTGGTTTCAGTGCTGTCAGAGACATGTAAACAGTGTGGGAGCGAGGCCCTGCGCTACCTTGGTGCCCTGAAAGACGAGGCCTCCCTGGGGGGCGCCGACTGCACCGCCGTGAGAAACTGCCTGAGCCGAATCAGCGCCATCGGAGAGGTGAGAGGGCCGGGGGCTGGAACGAGCTGGAGTCAGACTCCTCTCTGGGCCGCGGGGCCTGTCGCGTACTGAGCGGCTGCGGCCTAGGACAGGGCCGGAGGAGACTGACCGCTCCAGAGCAGGCAGCGGGCATGAACGAGGGAGGTTCCCTCTGGGGCAGGGGCGAGGGTCTGAGAGAGGCAGATCCCGGAGGCTGTGGCACCCCTCAGGCGATACTCCCGGGGTCGGGGTCTTCCCTACTCTCTGCCCTGTCCCGCTCTGACTTGGGCTGGCTGGCCTGGCAGGCGGGGGCTAGGTCAGTGGGCCTGGCCTGCTTTTCCGCCCTCCGCCGCCGCTTCCTGCTCGGGCCGTTCACTCTCCCGAGTTCTCCTCGCAGGAGCTTCGGCCCAAAGGCCTGGACGTTGAGCAGGAGCAGCTGGGGGACCTGGTGGACAAGGAGATGGCAGCTACGTCGGCAGCTGTCGAGACAGCAGTGGCCAGGATAGAGGTGAGACTGGAGAGTGGCTGGGGGCTGTTCCTTGTGTGACTTCACTCCCAACGCCCCCTGCCCTGTGGTGACTCAGACCAGCAGCCCCAGGGTCACCAAAGTAACCCGGCGCGCGCCACGGGGCAGGCTCCTGCCAGTCAGCAGCCCACACTGAGCAGCCGAAAGCCGCCCCACTAGGAGTCTCCCGGTCGCTGCGTCTCGGGGGCTGCACCCACCGAAGGTCGCTGACCAGCCAGCCGGGGAGGGCAGCTGCCTGGCACCCTCGGCTGCGCTTGTTGCAGCCAGCTGGTGTCAGAGGCTGGAATCTGGGATGTTCCCTCGTGGGGCCAGGCCTATTGTGGCAGCACAAGCTAATACTGCACTGGCAGAATCGGAGCCACTGGCCGGCTGCTCCAGACCCATCTCCTGTCCCCTCGAGCTCTGGCCAGGTGTGCAGCACGGGGCCGGCAGCTCAGGAAAGCTGGGCAGTGGGGCGAGGGAATGCGACTCGCAGGCCTTTGCCGTGGGCTCTGTCACAGCACCTGGAGCTGGTCCCCACGTGGGGCGAGGGGGAGGATCCGCGTTGTCCCGGGTAACCGGGTGTCCGCGCAGGAGTGTCACACCGCGGCTCTGTCGCTCTCCGCAGGAGATGCTCAGCAAGTCTCGGGCTGGGGACACCGGGGTCAAGCTGGAGGTCAACGAGAGGTTAGTACAAAGCTGAGCTCTACCCCTGCTTGCTGTCCGCGCTCAGAGCAGTTGGGTGGGCTGGTGCCGTGAGCACAGGGACCGGCCTGCGAGGGGACCGTCAGTCCGTCCGTCTGCCTCTGCAAATGGACTGTGGCCCTGGCCTGGTGCCCAGCATGGCTGAGAGGGTCCTGCCTGTGAAGCGCAGGGCAAGGGCTGATTCCTGCTGAGCAACCATTAAAGCGTCACAGTCCAGCAGTGAAAGCAAAGGAAGGTGCTGACTACAACAGAAGGAAGGGCCGGGGAGGGGCCAGCGGTGCTTGGGGTTTTCCCACGGCCCCGCAATGTTCCAGGGAAAGGGGAGGCTACTGAGGGGAGTGTGCTCTCCCCACCGCCCTGTGTTGCAGCGCTGGCACCGCTGCGAGGCACACGGTACACGAGCCGCGCTGCCCACGCAGCCGCCGTCTCTTGGGTGCTGTTTGAGGGAGAGCCCGGCAGCTCCCCACGTAGGGCACCAGAGCAAGGCCTAGGCGCCCTCGACCCAGTGGGGAATTCCACCCCCAGGGAACGTGCGCACTCCCTCAGAGCGCCTGCCCGCCAGAGCCCTTCTCACTCGCAGCGGGCTGAGGCCAGAGGGCACCGAGGAGCCTGTCATGGAGGGAGGGTGACGTTCCCAGGTGCTCGCCCCCTGAGTGGGCAATGCCTGGGAGAGCTGTGCCCAGCAGAGGAGCCCCAGAGCGTACCTAGTTGCTCTGGGAATTAGCTCAGTCCAGCTCCGGTGGCATCTTGCCTGTTGTCTGCTCTACTCCACTGTTTCGGACCCATTTTGCTCCCCTGCTTGGCGGGGTCCTCTTCAGGACACTGCCCTCCAGCTGTGCCCACTAGCTCTTTCTCACCCCCGCTGCAGGGGCCAACCACAACCCAAAGTCTAGCCCCTCACTTCAGGGGCACGTTGCAGTCTGTATTGGTCATGTTCCTCCACAGCCAGGTGCAGTGCAAGGGGGGGACCCAGGCCCACCCGCTACTCTGGGTCCTGACCCAGCGGCAGCCTCCCTCCCCTCCTTCTCTCTCCTCGTCTGCCTTATCCCCCATTTCTGGCTGGGGCCTTCACCCTAGCAGGTAACAAGCCAGAGCTCACCCTCTTCTGCCCTGAGCCTGTCCAGCACTGCTCGAGCTCCGGTACCATCCCTGGGAGCCAGTCCTCCTCCCTTGCCAGGCAGAGAGAGACTGCCCTCTCCTTCACTAGGCAGCCTTTATATAGGGCCCAGCCTGGCCCTGATTGGCTGCCTCCTTCTTTGCCCTGATTGGCTCTCCACAGGCCTTTGCTAACTTGCTGCCAGTCTGTGCAGCCTCTCTGGCCTGTTCCAGCCCTTTTTCTCCTGGAGTGGGGCAGCCACTCCAGTACAGTATCCCAAGGGGTATACGTACCCCTGGCTGAGAACCACTGGTCTAGTTTGCTTAGGAGAATGTCATGGGACTGTGTAAAAAGCCTGACCTAGATCGAGAGGTATCACATCTACTGCTTCCCCCATGCCCCTTAGGCCAGTAACCATGTCGGAAAGGACACTAGATTGGTTTGGTGTGATTTATTCAGGACAAATCCCTGCTGGCTACTCCTTGGAATCCTCGTATCCTCTAGATACTTACAAATGGGTCGTTTAATAATTGGTTCCAGTGTCTTTCCAGGGATTGAAGTTAGGCTGACTGGTCTATAATCCCCCAGGTCCTCTTTGTTCCCCTGGTTAAAGCCGGGTGTGATATTCCCTTCTCCAATCCTCGGGGGGCCTCTCCTCCAGGAGTTCTCGGAAATAATCCTAATGGTTCCACGATTGCTCCGGCGGGTTCCTCGAGTGCCGGAGGATGAATTTCATCAGGGCCAGCCTCACTTAGCCTGTTTGCTCCCTGCAGGATTCTGGGCTCGTGCACGGACCTGATGCAGGCTATCCAGGTGCTAGTCCTGGCCTCTAAGGACCTCCAGAGGGAGATCGTGGAGAGCGGCAGGGTAAGCAGGGCACTTGCTAGCCTGCACCCATTGGGAGAGCTGTTCCTGGCAGCCCTGTGTCAGCCACTCCACGGCCTAGCACAGCAGCTCCCAGCCTTCTCTTAAAGCCTCCAGAGTAGCTGGAGGCCTCTAATTCAGAGCACCAGAGAGAGCCGGGAGTGTGAACTCCACATGCCTTGTAGCCATTGAGCCAGCTACCAGAAGTGCGGGGCACCAGCCGGGAACCTGGCTGTTTGTGGAAGCCCTGAGACCAGAGGCACTTTCCAACATGGCCAGCTTCAGGCTCCAGAGACGTTTGGGAGGGATCCAGTTCCCCAAGAGCAAGGCTGAGACCTCTGCTGCGCCTGTCCTGCCCCTGAGCTCTGTGGGTCTGGACCTACCCTGCAGCTGGAGGCTCCACGCCCTGCTTCCCCAACCATGGCAGGTTTGAACGCAATTGAATGGACCACAGAGCCAATAGACCGGGGCGGGCAAACTACAGCCCGCGGGCCACATCCGGCCCACAGGACCTTCCTGCCCGGCCCCTGAGTTTCTAGATGGGGAGGCTGACACCGGCCCCTCCCCGTTGCCCCCTCTCCCCCGCATCCTCAGCACACCGCGCAGGCAATGCTCTAGGGGGCGGGGCTGTGTGATCATGTGGGGCAAGGTTAATTCCTGCAGCCTGCCAGGCTCCCTGCGACCCCCCCCAGCTTACCTCTGCTCTGCCTCCTCACCTGAGCAGGCCACTGCTCCGCTTCTCCCCCCTTCCTCCCAGGCTTGCGGCGCCAAATAGCTGTTTCATGCGGCAAGCCTGGGAGGGATGGGGGGAGAAGTGGAAAAGCAGCTCAGGAGAGGAGCCAGGGTGGGGATTTGGGGAAGGAGTTAGAATGGGGGTGGGGAAGGGGTGGAGCTGAGGTGGGACCACGGGCGGGGGAGCACGAGCACCAACTGATGCTGGGGAAAGTTGACCCCTATGTCTGAAGGGGGCAGTCAGGGGGCAAAGAGCAGGGGGAGTGGATGGGTCAGGGATTCTGAGGCGAGCAGTTAGGGGGTGGGAAGTGGAAGGAGGTCAGATAGGGAGCGGGGCCAGGCACAGCCTTCCCTACCTGGCCCTCCATACAATTTTGCAACCCCAAAGCCCTCGGGCCCAAACGTTTGCCCACCCCTGCACTAGACACACGTCGCCAAGGGAGTGATGGGGAGCCTAAGGTAACAGCTGCGGGCACCAGTGCCAGCCACTGGGAACCGCTGGCCTAGGATCCCATGATCTTTCCTTCGATTTGGGGGACGGTTCCCTGGCTCCACTGAGTCTCCTGTTGAGTGGCAGCAGGGCTGGGTCCTGGGTCCTGAGGGTGACACATGACCTGCTGCTCTGAGCCATGGCATGGCCCTCCCCAGAGAAGCGAGGAGAGAGGCTGATCCTGAGGGTGGGGTGGCCAGGAGGGCCAAAGGCATGAGTGGGAGCCGAGCTGTAGCCCAGGGTTGGCTGATCAGAGAGCCAAAGGCTGTAAACCCCTCCCCGCTGCTGCGGGTGGGCTGCTGCCTCACTCGTGTGTCTGGGCCATAAACCCTGCCCAGGTTACTGCTCAGCTTCTCCCACAAACCTCTGCACTAGTTGCTCTGGGAGCTCCTGACTTGTCCTTCTCCTCAACCATGGTGCTTCTCCCCAGCCCTGTCACCATCCCAGCGGGCTAGGGACAAGGCAGGGCTGGCTAGGGCCCAGAGCGACTGAGGGCCCTGGCCTCCCATGCGTGACCCTGGGGCCTTTCTCCTTTGCACGACAGGGCGCGGCGTCCCCCAAGGAATTCTACGCCAGGAATTCCCGCTGGACGGAGGGCCTGATCTCCGCGTCCAAAGCCGTGGGCTGGGGAGCCACTGTCATGGTGTAAGTGCCCACTGGGGCAGTGGCGGCTTCGCGTTGTGGGGGCTGTGAGCGAGACGCCCAGGGGTCTGAGATGGGCGGTGAACATGTGGAGTCACTGGGAAGTTCAGTGCTGGTCCCGGCTGAGTCCTTGCCAGCAGTTCCCGTGTGATGCCCAGTGAACCGCAGCCAGATCGCTGGGGGCCACGGTGGTATCCCCTTGCCCAGGCTGGTGAGGGGCTGGGTTGTTTGGTGTAGCCTGCACAGTGGGGTCCCAGCCGCTCCCTCTGCTGCCTCCCGCAGTGACGCCGCTGACCTGGTGGTGCAAGGAAAAGGCAAATTCGAGGAGCTGATGGTGTGTTCTCATGAGATCGCGGCTAGCACTGCCCAGCTGGTGGCTGCCTCCAAGGTAGGAGCTTTGTCCAGCCGCTCTCCTCTGTATACAGCCCGCTCTTGGGTGTGGGGTGCCGGCTGGCTTGCCTGCTTGGAATGGGGGGGGCTCCAGTGGTGGGGGTGGGAGGAGAGGCCAGTTAGGGGCCAGCTGCAGTCTTGGAAGCCCAGCTGATACCCCTGTGGACTGTGTCTCGCGCCTGTGTTCACGCTCTGACCAGGGGAGTGAGAGCACCAAACCCCGCAAAGTCAGCTACTCGCTGTGGGTCCAAACAGCCTCCAGCACTGGCCGCATCTCTCCCGGTTGCGTCATGGGCACAGCCCTGGGGTGGGCAGAGCAGCGTTGCCCCAGCAGGAGCTCCAGGTTCTTCCTGCCTGTAGGGGGCACACATCTGCTGCTGCATGCCCTATGCCGGGGCGCACGTACTCTGCACCAGCGAATGGAATGGGGACAGAGCCTCCTTCCGCTGGGTTCTGGGGGCGGGGCTAGCAATACAACTCCTCCCCCTGGGCTGTGGGGGTGGGGCTAGCAGTATGACTCTTCCCCCTGGGTTGTGGGGGTGGAGCTAGTGGTACAACTCCTCCCCCTGGGATGGGGGTGGGGCTAGTGGTATGACTCCGCCCCCCCGAGGTGCAGGGGCGGGGTTAGCAGTACGACTCCCACCCCCACACAATCCTTGCTCTAGCTGAGCGATTCTCCCGCACACCTGTGCAAAGAGGAGGCTCTTTACACCTTTCCCCCACTGGCTCAGTGGCAGGCCTCGGTCTGGCCCTGCGTGCGAGCCACCGACGTGGCTTTGGGCTCCCTGGAGCCAGCCCAGCGGATGTGTTGTTCCTTTCCTGGCCCGTCCCCTGCGTGAGGCGAGCGTGACCCTTCTCTTGGATCCGGCAGGTGAAAGCGGATAAGGACAGTGCTAACCTGGCCAGGCTCCGGCAGGCATCGCGAGGAGTAAACCAGGCCACCGCCGGGGTGGTGGCCTCCACGAAGTCAGGGAAGTCTCAGATTGAGGAGAAAGGTGAGTTCCAGGCCCGTTTGGGTGGGGGAATCTCTGCCCAGTTTCCCGTCCCTTCTCCAGCTGCTGTACAGATCTGTGCCCCTCCCATGTCACTGTCTCCTTCCATTCACCCATCGGGCCCATCCTTCGGCTGGGGAGCCTGCTTGGCATTCTCAGCAGGGCGTCCGGGGCAGTCCTGGGCTCCGGGGAGCAGCTCCTAAGAGGGACGACTTGTCTGTCCTTCCCCCGCAGACAGCATGGACTTCTCCAGCATGACATTAACTCAGATCAAGCGCCAGGAAATGGACTCTCAGGTAGGGTCATCGTCTCTTGGGCTGACCAAAGTCTGCCCCATTGCTTCTGGCCTGTCGAGGGTTCACCAGGGAGGGTTTAGACGCTGCTGGGGAGCTGAGGGTGGCTCAGAGGGACTGAGGGCGGGGTGGGATGAGGAGGCGGGCGGCCGGCGGCGGGACAAAGGAAGCGAGCTGCTGGCCTCGGTGATGAGAAGACGTTCCCCTTCCCCGCTAGGTGCGAGTGCTGGAGCTGGAAAACCAGCTGCAGAAGGAGCGCCAGAAGCTGGGAGAACTCCGCAAGAAGCATTATAAGCTAGCGGGCGTGGCGGAGGGCTGGGACGAGGACGGTAAGTGCCCCCGCGGGGATGGACAGGGAGGGGGGTTACAGCCAGACCAGTTCCCTGCCTCTTTCCCTGGTACCTCGGAGGCATCTGATACTAGCATGAAGGCAATGAGATGTGAGAGCACCACTGGCAGCGGCACCTGTCCCTGCCGGAAAACTCCCACCCCGGGACAGAGTGCAGGGAACATTATCCCACATCCTCTTGGAGGAAACTGAGGCAGAGAGATGGTGATTTGCCCAGAGCCTCCCAAAGAGTCTGAGCTGGGAGTAGCACCCAGGAGTGTCTGCGTCCCTTGCTTAACCCGCTAGACGGCACCTCTAAATTACACCGCAAAACAGAATCCCGCCTGGGGCGCTGTGGGGAGCAGGGCAGGGACGGTGGCTGAGGAGACCACCCCATTTCCTCTGAGGAGGAATCCCTAGTGCCTGGCAGGAATAATATTTGTTCTCTTCTACCGCTGGGAGCCCCAGTCCCAGAGCAGGTCCCCTGTGCCAGGTGCTGCACAAACATGAAAGGAAAAAATGGTCCCAAGTTGCTGAGAGCCTCCGTTTGCTCTGCCCACTCTGAGAGCCTCTGACCCTCTGTCCGCCCTGCTGGCGTTCCTCCCCCTCCAGCTGCAGAGTAGCTGATTCAGCGACCCACGGACGCCCCTTCGGATGGCCGGGACCCACCTTGGTGCTGCTCTCTCTGAAGACACAAAATAACCTGGTGCAAAATCCAACTTGAAGCACATGCCCTCTGCCTTCCCAAGGACCCTTCTCCAGCGCGCCCGGCCGGGCAACCGCCCCACCCTCCGCCAGGCAACTAGACAGGGCAGAGGCTGAAATGCCAGGAGCAAGGCTCCCGCAGCCGTGGCAGCGCTGGCTCCCCGCAGCCACGGGACACAGACTCTGCCGGCGAGTGTAGTGCAGCTGCTTAGGGGACCGCCTGGGGGTGCCGCCCGTAACCCCGGGTTCGTTCTTTGCACAGACTCTGGACGGCAGCAGCTCCCCTCTGGCTTTCTGACCCCACTGTGCTTCGCCAGCCCCGCCAGTGCCCGGTTCAGAGCCAGCGTCCCGCCGGACGGAGCCAGGGTCGCGCTGGGCAGGGCGTGGACATGCAGCCCGCTGGCGAGGCTGGGCAGGCTCTGCGCTTGGTGCTGGACACCCCCACCCGACACCCCCACGCTTCCCCTCCCACTCGCTGTTCTAAGCTCAGAGCCCGCGGGGGGAGGGGCGGGTACAACGAGTGCCTTTCACTGCTGGAAGGGGGCCAGCGTGCCACAATAACACCTCATCCGCGAGTGTCTTACTGCACTTGGAACGGGGCCATCCCAGGGCTGCCAGCCTCCAGCCGCGGGGAGATGCCAGCGGGGCCCCGCCACGCAGCCCCTTAAAGCCATGGGTTAGACAGCCAGTGGGGCATTACTCAGCCCCTTCTGCAAGAAGAGAGCAGTGCCCGAGCTACCCCCCTGCCAGCCCCAGGACCCCGCTGACTCGGGCTGCCAGTGTGGCAGAGGGTCCGCTGAGCTCCTGGCCTGATCCCGGGAGCTGACCCATCCCCACCCCGGAGCAGGGAGCTGTCCCAGCCTCGTGTCTGGAGCAGATCACTGTGTTCGTGCCAGCAATAAACTACGGGCCAAGGTGCTGGGCCTGGCGCACATGGGAGGGGTCTCTTTCCGAGCTCCTGCCGCTCCATCACAACCTCTGCCTTAGCCAGCGGGGAGAGTTCCCCGGGCTGCCCCAGCGGGTAATACACGGAGCCACCCACCGGCTCTGATCCCGCCCAGTGGGAAGGGGACTTGACCTGGCTCTGCAGGGCACCCAGCTGCCGGGTCTCCTCCCTGCTCTGAGCAGCACGGCTGCTACAGGCTACTGGGGCTGGACTGACCCTCGGTGCCCGCTGCGCTGGGGCTGCTACGGAGCAGAAAGCTGCTCCGGAGCTGGGAACACGCCCGGTCCCCTTTGCTTTCTCTGTGCCCTCCATGCTGGCACAGGGCTGGGCATCTTCTGGGCGCTGTGAGCCTGTGGGGGCAGCCCATGGCTCAAAGAGCTGCTGCAGGGTTTGCTTGGGAAGCGAGGGATGGGAGCACAGCAGTGACCCCTGGGAACACCTCCCGTCCCTTCTAGACAGGGCAGAGGAGGCTGACGACGCCTGGGGGCCTGTGTCATTTAGAGGCAGCGAACCCAAAGGCAACTCGGGGTCCCTGGGGAGCTCAGTGCGGGGTCTGAGCTCACCCCTCCCTGGGAGCCCAGCCAGCAGCTCAGAGCGTGGGCCCCTCCCCGCTCAGACAGCACCGGCTGGGGACGGAGAGGGTGCTGGGCTGATCAAAGGGCAGTCTGCCCTCGCGGTAACAGAACCTCATCCCTCCTGCCCCGCTAACAGGGAGAGGCTTTCAGGTGCTGCCTCCTCGCCACTGGCGCTGCTGATACAGCCGGGTCGTCCTGCAGGCTCCACACTGGGCTGCTGGGACCCAGCTGGCCGCCTGCACTGGGGCACTTCGTGCAAATCGGGGCCAGGTTCATCCCATGGGAATCCCACTGCAGTGAGATGTGGAGGCAAATTTGGCTTTGAGTGTATGTGGCCGGTTCCCCTGCCAGGGGTAGGGGCTGTGGGTCGGTGCCCTGTGTGCGTGGCCGGTCCCCGTGCCGGGGCTAGGGGCTGTGGGTCGGTGTCCTGTGTGCGTGGCCGGTCCCCGTGCCGGGGCTAGGGGCTGTGGGTCGGTGCCCTGTGTGCATGGCCGGTCCCCATGCCGGGGCTAGGGGCTGTGGGTTGGTGCCCTGTGTGCGTGGCCGGTCCCCGTGCCGGGGCTGTGGGTTGGTGCCCTGTCTCACATCCCTCTGGCCGGGATGGGGTTCCAGCCAGTGGGTCCCCAGTGTCTGGTTTGAAAACCAGCTGGTTCAAGCAGTGGCGCTCTTGGGCCCGATTCAGACCTCGTCTGCGCCAGCTCCACGGAAGCCATTGCTGCCCCTGCGGGGCGGAGTCTGTCCCTTTGAACTCTGGGAAGTGGCTGCAGCCGGGCCCCGGGGCAGGTCTAAGACAGAGCTACACAGGCTGCCTGGCAGGCGAAACCCGCTCCTAGCAAAGCTGGGTCGGGCCAGTCCGGCCAGGAACCCGCCTTCTCAGGCAGGGCTGACGTTTGTCAAGGCCCCAGTGCCCCGGCAGCGCTGGCTCCCCTCTCCCAGGAGCTTAGTGACAGCCATGGCCAGGACAGGCCGGAAGAGCCCAGCCGCTGTCCTCGCTGGGTCTGGCGTGTAGCAGCACGTGCCCCGGCCTTCAGACGGGCAGCGTGTGGGTCTGTACGTTCATCCCGTGGAGGGGGCCCACGCGCCCTCCCCAGCCCTGGATCTCTGCTCGGAGACACTAAACACTCAGCCTTGCTCCGGGCAGGGCTCCCAGCCCCGTAGGACTTTATGCGTGGTGCTTTCACTGCCTCCCCAGGTCAGCGTGATCCCCCCTGCACGCCACACCTGCCCACAGGCGCCAAACCAAATACAGCCCGGCTCCAAGAGCCCCCTTGCCCTGCAACTACCTCCAAAGCAATAGGAGCTGCAGCAGGCTGGGGCGGGGGGGCTTATACCCCCTCCCACTGGTGCGGGGTCCCACCTGGGCGGCTCAACCCCAGCTACCTCAGCTCTCCGGGCTGCAGCCCACCTGGTCTGGTGACAGGGACAGAGCCAGGAGGAAGAGCGGGGACAGGGGTTGTCAGAGGAGGAGGAGGGAGACTGATGAAGGGGGTGGGGTGGGGGGCTGATGGAGGGGGAGATGATGGGAGGGGTTCTCAGCAGGACAGAGGTCGGGGGCTGACAGGGGATCTGGGGAGCAGAGATGGAGGGGGCTGATGGGTTCCTGGCAGGAGAGAGGTGGGGGGCTGATGGGGTTTCTGGGGGGCAGAGATGGAGGGGCTGACAGGTTCCCAGCAGGACAGAGGTGGGGGGCTGACGTGGGTTTTCGGGGGCAGAGATGGAGGGGCTGACAGGTTCTCGGCAGGACAAGGGGACTGACAGGGATCTCAGATGTATCTCGGGGAAATCCAACGTTTGTTTCTAAGTGAAGTGACTTTTCCTTGTTTCTTTTTGACCTGGCCCTAGCCCGGTGACCAAGTACCCCTGGGAGCAGGTCCCGGAAGCAGCTGAGCAGCTCACCGGCTGTCTGGCCCGCACAGGGCTCCAGGCCGCCAGCTGTTGCCAACAGAGCTTTTAATTATTGTGTGGGGAAGGGGATTCATGGTCTAAGATGTTGACTGTGTTGTCTCGATTTTTAAATAAATCCTTCTGCCCAGCGGTGGCGGTCGCTCTGCGGCGTCCTGTTCAGGTTGGGGTTCAACTGAAGTGACGTGTTCGAGGTGCACTGCATTTTCTGTGTGGCATCACAGGGAATATTATGGGCTATTCTACTCATCCCTGCTGAAAAAAAGATAGAGCAAAAAAGGGGCCCTGCAGCTGGACATGCGAGTCTCTGTAGGGAGGCAGTGTGGCCAAAGGAGTGTACACTGGCATTCGGGAGACCTGGCTTCTACTCCTGGCTCTGCTAGGTCACCTTGAGCAAGTAACATCTTTGTGTCTCTGTGCCTCGGTTTCCCCATCTTTAAAATGGGGATCAGGATTCTACCGTCCTTTGTAAAGCCCTGTGATATCTGCAGATGAAAAGTCCTAGGTGATAATAGTATCCAGCCCTTAGGTAGCAATTTTTGTCTATAGATCTCAAAGGAGGTCAGTGTGTTTAGCCCTGTTGTACAAATGGGGAAACGGAGGCATGGAGCAGGGAAGTGACTCTCCCAAGGTCAGCCAGCAGGCCAGTAACAAAGCTGGGCATTAAACTCAATCTCCTGAGTCCCAGTCCAGTGCTCTGTCTAGTAGGCCACACTGCCTCCCCTAAGAAGTAGATATTACTATATGTCCTGCCTGGCCCCCTCATTGTCTGAGCACAAGGCAGTTTCCATCTGAAGGGAGAAGGAGGAAGATGTGATGAAACAGGTCTGCCAGGTGCTTGTATCTACCCCTCTAGTACAAGAGCAAGGGACCCTAAACCGCACGTCAGCACGTTTAAAACTGATCAATGGACATTTGTAACTAGTGCCAGGTTAACCTGTGGAACTGACTGCCACAAGCTAGCAAGGCCGGACATACAGACTGTACATGGACAAGGAGGAGGGCTGGAGTTCTGTGAGATGAGGTACAAATGGATAAAGGTCATGACCACGCAGCCCCTCCCTGCCTGGAGCCAGGAAGCCCCTCCTCTGGGAAAGCTCCTTGCCCAATTGGCTTTGGGGTTCCCTGCCTCCGAAGCACCAGGTCCTGGCCTCTCTTTGCTCTCAGGCCTGGAGCCTGTCACCTTCTGCAGCTATTAGTGAGGGGCAGGGGCCTCTGGGTCCTAACCGAGTGCCCCTGCTGAGGAAATGGCTTCATTTGTTAGTCACAAAGGCCGCCCCGTATCTCCCAGCAGCTAGAGAGTGGGGAGCCAGCTCCAGCCTCTATCCCTGCACTCGGCACTACTGGGTCCCTTCCTCGCTCCTGGGGTTTAGCTCCCACCTCTTGGGTTCTCTTCCAAGGAGTCTCGGGGCATTGGACTAGCTGGTACCCTGGAGGGCTCTTCCCAGTGGAGGTAGCTCCTTGACCCACAGGTCGGATGCAGTGGGGTTAAAGTCAGGCTTGGCTTTCCATGGGCTTGGGACGTTCTTTCACATTCGGGCCTCGCCAGGGCAGGGTCCCAGTTCCAGCTCTGGCTCACAAGGCTGCTGACTCCTGGCTGCGCGCTCCCTTCTCACCGAACCTGGTACCAACATGGGGCTCTCACCTGCCAGTGCTGCGCTTCACCCCCCACACCCTGCCCTGCTCCCTGGGGAGAAACCCTTTGAAAGAAGCCCTGCCCGAGAGCAGGGAAGGGGGTGAAGCTCTTGGCAGTAAACGAGTGGGGAAGGGCCGGCAGCAGAGACCAGGACACGCATGGAGCCTGATGTGCCAATGCCTGTCCGTGGCACGAGCGTCTCCGCGCAGGGAGTGAAGAGGTGACCAGGACCCACTGCTCGGAGCCCCCCAGCAGGGTGAGGGAGCCTCGGAGGGGCTGCTCCTCTCCTCTCCCATTCGTAAGCAAGGGGCGAGGCATCGCGTGTCCTGGGGGTGAAGGCTCAGCAGCATCAAGCCCTGGCGTTGCCTGCGTTTGTATTTCACTTCTGCAGCGCAGGGCGTCCTGCATCCCATGGGCCCCTCCCTTGTTACTTGTACAGAGCCAAGGGTTGCCGGTGAGAACCTCCCCATGTGGAAGCTGCTGGCTGCAGGCTGGAGTCCTTCCTTTCTCCCTGCAGGCTCCGTATCGTTCCCAGGGCACGCTGCCGGGGACCCGCAGGATCAGCGCTCTGCTCCCAGCTTTGGAACAGGCCCTGGGAGGCCCCTTCAGTGGGCCGAGCCCCCAGGTGTTTATCGTCCTCCAAGGTCAGCCACGTGGCTTCCCCACCTCTGGGCCGTCAGTGCCCCTGCTTCACGCCCTCGCCAGAGCCCTGCACAGAACCATCCACTCGGGGAGCCATGCCCCTAGGAAGCAGTGGCAGCGTTGCCAAAGCCGGGGGGGTTGAGTGAACTGGCACACGGCCCCAGGGGATCCCTCCGACGGGCCTGGAGCACTGAGGGGTAAAGCAGAGCCTGTTCTGGTCAGCCCAAGAGCCCAGCCAGGCTGTGGTGACCCCCATTCTGCAAGCTCTGCGGCCTTGTCTGACCTTGGGCAGCTCCATGTGAGAGCCCCCATCTCCTTCCAGCAGCCACCTCTCCTCCCACTGCTGCAGTCCTTTGTGCTCCAGCTGGGGGCGCTGCTCAGCCTCCCTGCTGAGAGGGGGGGAAATCTAGACCCCTGGTGGGTGGTGGGGGCACAGGCCTGGTGATTGAGTTTGCCATTGTCTTCTCAAATGCTCCACTAATAGGGGGCCTACGGCCCAGCCAGCTCGGTGCTGCCCAGACCCACGTCTCCAAGCCTGGTGCGAAAGCAGAGTCCCTTTCCCACCCCCACTGGGTAACAATGCATTTAGGGGCAACTGAGTATGTAGGGGAAACTGAGGCACAAACAGGGCTCGTAAGAGAAAATTCCTTCTTTGGCTCACACATCCATAGACCAGCCTGGCACCACCAGAACCTCCATTTTACCAGCCAGTCCAATCTGCAGGGTGGCACCCTGTGTGGGCCTCCTCGGCTGTGCCAGGGGCTGGTAGTTCAGTTAATAACGTTCTCCCCTCTGCTGTGGGTGGGCAGGATGGGGCTGGGCCTCAGAGCGGCCGGGGCTGGACCCACCCCTTTCTTTGGCAGGTAGGAAGGGGGTGGGGGTTGAACGCATAAGATGGCTGGCGGGAGCAGCAGGAACGTGCAGTGAGCACTGTGGGGTCGGTGTGGAGGAGTGGAAAGGGGCCAGACGAGGAGGTGGCAGAAAGCCCAGTGGGGGTTAGTGAGGGAGCCCAGCCCCCAGAGAACAGGGACACGAGGAAACTGAAAACTACAACTCCCATGGGGCCCAGCAGCACCAGGTCCAAAGCAAATTATTTTGGCCTCTGAGCGATCAGGTTTTCAACCAAAACCAGTTCTTCCCCCCACGGGAAGTGACGCGGTTTGCCAAACACGTCACACCCTCGACAGCGCCCGCTTCCATCAGAAACCAGTTTCAATGGAAAAACTTTGGCCAAACCTAATCCCTCGTTTAAACAACGCAACCACTACTGGAGAGGGAAAAAAAACCACTGAACAACTGGACCAAAATTGTCAAAGCCGGGCCTTTCAGGCTGCATGTGGGCACTTAAATCCAGGGGCTGATTGTCGCCGGCGCCCAGGAGCCAGCCACCTGTGGCACAGCTGTAAATTGGGCGCTTAGTTAGGTGCCTCGCCAGCGAAGCGAGTGCAGCTTTTCTGCTGGAATTGCAGCGTTATTAGCTCGGGCATTTCAGTGTCTTGTGCAATCCAGCGCCTCCGCCTCATTCACGTGGAATGAGGAGGGTGAAGAGAGGGGAGGGCTGGAGATCAGCATTAAATCTGCTCTTCTGTGGGGACAACGCCTGAGCCCCTCCCCTACTTGAGCAGAACAGCTGGACTAGTCCTGCTGAAATCCACGGGCCTTACTGAGCAATAAGGGATGACGCTGAGGGAGCTACCAAGCCCTTCGTGACCTGCAGTGGTTCTCAACCAGGGGGCCGTGAGCAGGTTTCTGGGGGTCCACCAAGCAGGGCTGGCATGAGACTCGCTGGGGCCCAGGGCTGAAGCTGAAGCCTGAGCGACTTAGCCTTGCAGGGGCCCCAGCTGCAGCCGGCGTGTCTGGCCCAGGGGATGCCCAAGCTCCTCAGGCAACCCCTGGGCCAGCCGCGCTGGCCGCTGCAGAGGTCCTGGAAAGTCACCGAATAAGAACATAAGAATCCATGACCTCTGTGGCCAACTCGGAGCCCTAGTTCTGAGTTTCCGCTGCGCGGTGTCACTGAGACACGGGCCAAGTCTGGGCAGTGGCCAGACCAGCTCCTCGGAGACAAAGGGCACCAGGTGTCAACAAGGCCAATGGGCAGCACCAGCTAAGTCACTGTTCTTTGGCAGGAAATCTGCCGCTTAGCAAAGAAAGCCTAGGGCAGGGATGGGCAAAGGATTTGGCCCGAGGGCCGCATCAGGGTGGAGAAATTGCTAGCAGGGCCATGAC
>ML677374.1:17936431-17969728 GCA_007922305.1 Dermatemys mawii
TATTGGGGGTCAGAGTTGGGCAGGGGGGCTGGGCCCCAGGCTCACCGGGTCTTTCTCCCACAGAACGTGAAGCAGCTCTATGCCCTGGTGTCCGAGACCCTGCGCTACTCTCCCGTACTGGACTCCATCATAGCTGGGGCTGCCTTGCTGAAGTCTGAGAAGAAGCTGCCTCCTGACCTGGCCAAGGTAAGGCCTGGCCCTGCCTGGGCTGTCTCAGGGGGATGCCCTGGGCTGGTGGCCCTGGGCCGAGCCTGACCCACTCTGTCTTGCTGCAGGTCCTGGTGTATGACCTGCTCTTTGGCAAGGGTCTGAAGTGCGGGGGCCGCTGGAAGGCGGTGGTGCTGAAGCACCGGGCCCGGCTGCAGGCAGAGCTTGCCCGTCTCAAGGTGCACAGGAAGGTGAGCTGCAACCAGGATCTGCTGGTGCCCACCGAGGTGGGGATCCAAGGTGAGTGTGGGGGCTCTCCCCAGGTGGGCCTCTCGACCAGGAATCCCATTGTGCAGGGAGACAGAGCAAGATTCTTATGCCCAGCTCTGCTTGTTTGTGACTGTTTCTGTGGTGGGAGGGTGTGCTATAGTTCCTGGCTTCTTCAAGGCTATTCTCGAGACTTGTACCATCATTTCACTAGGGATAAGGGTCACCTATGGGGCAGTGATTTCCAGGTTCTGTCTTTGGGGCAATGGGTCTATTTGATTTGGGCTCCTGGTTAACCTGTGACTTAGTAAATGAACCTGCAGACTGGGTCAGGGATGACCTGATCTGTCTCTTCCATCTCTGTCTGGTGCTTGGAACCCGCTGGAGTATTCATGTGTCTCAGGTGATTTGGGAAAGGGGATTGTGTGTATATGTGTGTGCCTAACCCAGGGGGAGGCAATCTATGATACGTGAGCTGATTTTTAGTGGCACTCACACTGCCCAGGTCCTGGCCACCAGTCCAGGGGGCTCTGCATTTTAAATGAAACTTAAATATTTTAAAAACCTTATTTACTTTACATACAACAATGATTTAGTTCTATCTTTATAGACTTGTAGAAAGAGATCTTCTAAAAACGTTAAAATGTATCACTGGCACGAGAAACCTTAAATTAGAGTGAAGAAATGAAGGCTCGGCACACCACTTCTGAAAGCTTGAGCTAACCCTTGGTCTAACCTCTTTGATTTGCTTCTCCAGCCCCTCAAATGCCACGCTACGTCCGAGTGAACACCCTGAAAACTTGCAGGGATGATGTGGTCGACTACTTCAAACGCCAGGGCCACTCCTACCTGGGCAGGGCAGCCAGGTAAAGCCATTCCTGGCCTGTCCCTGGACCCTGTACCCTAGTAGCCCTGATGAGAGATGGCAGAGGCTTTGCACCTACTGTAGTCACCTTCCAGATAGGATGACTAGATATCCCAGTTGTATAGGCTACTATTACTTCCCCATGCCCTGTCCTCATTTTTCACACTTGCTCTCTGGTCACCCTACTTCCAGACAATCAAGGGTTGGCACTGCAGGAGCCATAAGCCATCCCCTTTGTGAAGGGGAGTAGCAGAGCCTTGTGTGTGGAAGAGAATGAGCGGGGTAGGGACACTATGTTCAACATTGGCAATGGATGGGCTGCAGCTTCTAGACTAGAGTGATGCTCTCTGCCCTGGATTCTGATCAGCTGCTTGGCTGGCCTTGCGATAGGGTTGGGGTACGGGCTTTAGTTGATTCTTGAGAGAGGGGGAAATCTGTAGTTGGCCTCTGAAGGGCTTTTGAGCTTGGGGGAATCAGGCTGTGTTCCACTAAATCCGTCTTCTCCGTCCCCACCCCCTGCTGTCTCTGGGTAGAATGGAGGAGCTGAGCTCCCTCTCAGGGAAGCAATTCCTCCTGGATCCCCACCTGCCGGAGCTGCTTGTCTTCCCCCCACAAACCGACTTCCACGAGAACCGGCTCTACATCGCAGGGCACCTCATACTGCAGGACAAGGTGTGGGGCACTGGGGCGAGAGGAGGCACTGTGGTTGGGATGGAAAACTTGGGCTAGGGGAGGAGTGCCAGGGGGTGGCTCTGTGTAGAATAGGGTGAGGCATGGTGATGGGTGTTACAAGGCTACACAGGAAAGATGAATGTTGTTTTTAGGCCACAACCCCCATGTGCCTTGTTGCAAACTAGAGCTAAATTCTGTGGCTTTCTGATGCAACAGCTTGATAGATCTAAGAAGTGGTGACCTTTAATGGGGCAGAATGGCCCAGATACGACCCGGAAGGGTCATACGGTTGCCATAGTTCTCAATATGCTGCAGAGTTTTGTACTGACCGCCCCTAACTGCACTGTAGAAATTGCCTGGGACAAACGGGAAGACGCAGGAGGCAGTTCGGGGTTGTGGGATAAGGACTCTGGTTGGGTGTTTCTGCTAAAGAGCAATGAAATCGTTAAGCTTGTCAACTCTGAAATCTAATGATGCTAAGTGCAGAGCGGTCGCTGGTGGTGTCTTTGCAGGCCAGTTGCCTTCCTGCCTTCCTTCTGAGTCCCCCCTCAGGGTCCCATGTAATCGATGCCTGCGCTGCCCCCGGGAACAAGACCAGCCACATGGCCGCCATCCTGAAGAACAAGGGGTGAGTGAGCTGCAGGATGGAGCTGTGTGGGTGAGGGCTGCCTGCTGTTGTGATGAGCAGTTTTCCCAGCGCTGGGCACTGAAGCCTTGGCCCAGCAGCCGTTTTGATGAGGAAAGGAGCCTTGGGAGGGAGGGACACATGCTCTCCTTGGCTCCGTTCTCCTCAGAGCCCTCGGTTCCTGCCACAGCCTAGGTGTTGATTCTGCAGCTCAGCCTGATTTCTCTGGCCAGGAATGCGAGTAGGACCTGCCCCTGCCATGGGGTTAAAAGCAGGACTACACAAGAGAGAGGGACGAGCACTGGGGAGTGGGCATTTTGGCTCTTGCGGGTAGGGAGTGGGAGTTGTCATCAGCTGTCCGTGTCTGAAATCAGGGCAGCGTCTGCGGGGACTGGTGGCAGAGCACCAGCTGGAGAGTGAGGCTTGAGGAGGGATTTCAAAGCAACCAAAGACTCCGATTGGCAGCCAGAGTCCTAGACTGTAAGGCCAGAAGGGACCCTGGCTCCCTGAACGTCACAGGCCACCAGCACCCCGTGCTAACCCAACAGCCAGAATGAGACCGAAGCATTACAGCCTGCCAGAGACCAGACCGTTTTGTGCCACGGGGAGAGGATAGGAGGGACAAGGTGCAGCAGTGCCCGGGGCCCCTGTAATAGCAGGGAAACCATGAAGGTATCCCCAGATGTTCCTGGCAAGTGCCCTGTACCCACCCAGTGCAGAGAAAGGTGAACCCCTCCTGCCCCAGCATGCTGCCAGCTGTGCTCTGGCTCCTCTGGCAGTGGAGGGAAGGAGGTGCTGTACCCCTGGGGGAAGTGGGTTTACTGACTTAAGGATGCCCTTGGCCCAGAACTGCTTTGGTTGTCAGAGGTTTCCTGCGTGGCTGGGGTGGTGGGCCGGGCCCTGTCGGCTGGGTAATGATTCTTGTATTCTTCTCTGGGGCGTTCCATTCAGACAGATCTTCGCCTTTGACCTGGACCCCAACCGCTTGGCCACCATGAACACCATGCTGCTGCGGGCTGGGGTTAGCTGCTGCCAACTGGCCAATCAGGACTTCCTGACAGTTGACCCTAGTGACCCCAAGTACAGCAATGTGACCTACATCCTCCTGGACCCCTCGTGCAGCGGCTCAGGTAAGGGGGGGATAGGCCAGGCCTGTGCAGTACAAACAGGGTGGTGGTTAGACCCACCTGGTGTACCTGTCTGTGAGTGTCTCTAAAGCCCTGCTGCCCATTCCAGCCTATGGGGAGGATCCGGGGCCCTGGTTCTCCCCACAGGATACACTGAAGTCAGTGGGGTTGGTGGAGACGAGACCTTTGGATGCAAAGCCTGGAGCAGCGGGGAGCTCAGCAGCTGGGTGATACGGGTGCCTGAATTGGAGCTCATTAACCGTCTCTCCCCCCAGGAATGGTGAACCGCCTGCCAGCTGAGGAGAGTGCCCCCAGCACGGAGCGGCTGCGAGCGCTGGCTGGGTTCCAGCGCAAAGCCCTGAGCCATGCTCTGCGCTTCCCTGCCCTCCAGCGCCTGGCTTACTCCACATGCTCGGTGCAGCAGGAGGAGAACGAGGACGTGGTGTGGGATGTGCTTCAGGAGCATGGCACAGCGTTCAGGTACCCACACTTGGGCTGGAGTAAACAGGCAGTTTACTGGGTGGGGGATGAGTGGGTGCCCGTGGCTCGCTGGAAGTGGAACTGCCCACTGGGTGGGGGATGAGCCAGGCAGCCTTGTAAGTATCTGCTCGCTGTGTGCCCTGTTTGGGAGGGAGGGGGACGGAGGGCCAGGGGCTCTAGCCAGTGGTTCCTGTGGAAGAGCGCAGAGAGAAGAAGCAGGTTTCCCCTCCTCGCTGTCGTAGGCAGCTGGCCAGCCGGGCACTTAGGCCTGTGGCATGGTGCCTGCAGCGGAGCGGGCAGTGGCTGGCTGGGTCACTGAGCTCTGTTGTGATCTTGCCTCCGCTCACAGGTTGGTAAACGTGCTGCCTTCCTGGCCGCAGCGAGGCCTCGCCACCTTCCCAGGTGCGGAGTGCTGCCTCCGCGCCTGCCCCGCAGCGACGCTCACAAACGGCTTCTTCGTTGCTGTGCTGGAGAGGCAGCAGGAATGCAAGAGCCAGGGCTCCTCCAGGTGAGACTGCGGCAAGGGGCTTGCCCTCCTGGCACTCCCTTAAAGGCTCTGGTTAGAAACCCTCTCTCGGATGTGGTGTGGAGAGGCTGGCAGCACCCTGCCCTGGGCGTGGTGCAGCTCGCTGAGCCGTCCCCATTGTGCAGGCTGGGGGAGACCACGGGGGCAGGATTCCCAGAGGAAGTGGGTTGACCCTGCCGCAAGGTTCCCCTCTAGCTGGGAGGAGGGACAGCAGGTGGCAGCCAGGGGTAGGGCCTTAGGGAAGGGCAGAGATGGGAGGTGAGGGGAGCCAGCTGAGGGTGGTGATGAAGGTCGGGGTGGGGGGAGATGGGATAGGTCAGATTGTGGTGAATCCCAGGGGCGGGGCTGGGCAGGAGTCATCGGGGGCCAGACTAGTGGAGTTGTCAGTGGCGACAGAAGCAAGGCTGGGGAAGAGTCTAGTGGTGGGATGGCCGGTCGGTGGGAGGAGCAGCTGTGGCACTGCTCTGTGGGGAAGGCGACTTTGTCCCATCGGTAACTCGTGCTGCTTTGGGCTCTCCTCCGGCTGTTGCTTCCAGCTCCCTTCCTGCTGAGGTGGACGGTGGAGCAGAGAGATCCCAGGATGGAGAGGAAAGGGGCCCTCGTGTTGCCTGCAAGAGGAGGCGGAAGAAGAGCCGGTGTGTGAAATGAGGACTCGTGTCAGGAGCTGTGGTGGCAGCCTTAGAGCCAGGCTTCAGCCAGCCCCCTGCCTATCCCGCTGGCAGAGCTCGGACCCTGAGGCTGGAGGCCCTCGCTGCCTCGGGCCTGTGCGGCTGGCAAGCTTTCCCTCCAAGGGGCCGGTTGAAGCGGGCTGGTTTTGCTGCCGAAGCGGGATGTCCAGCTGCTGGGTGTGCTCTGGCTCCAGCAATGCCCCCAGCCTGGGGCAGGGTGGAAGTAAAGCTCTCCAACCTGTTTGTCTTGAGTGAGTTTCTCTGAGCCCGAGCCTGCAGAAACGCTGCCTCCGGTGCTGCAGTGCGGGCCCCAGACACCCCCGAGCATGGGCTCGGACTCCCACCTGCGCGCTCCGCCAGGCTCTTTTGTGAGCGTAAGAGACAAACCAAGGACTCGCAGATGAGTCTACTCAAGGCAATCCAGCAGCTCCCCGTGGCCAGTAGACAGGCATGGCCAGGCTCTGTGTGGTCCTTCCTGTCTCTCCATCGGGAACTGCTTTCTGGCCACCCTGACTTTCCCTCCTGTGAGGCGCTGAGCATCAACTTTGCCTGACTCTTACTTGGCTTTTGTGTTGCTGGAGGCCAGCAAAGCCTGTCGGTGAGAGCTTGGCAGCGCTGGACGGGGAGAGAGGTGATGCAGGGGAAGCAGCACTGCAGGGGCTGGGGTGAGGAGTAACAGCTGGGGCTAGAGCAGCTGAACTCCAAGGGGGCAGAGCTGGGCGTCCTGTGAGAGGGGTAGTGCTGTTCTAAGCCTTTCTCTGCCAGCTGTGAGCACTGCCATTAGCAGCCAGCCCCAGGACAGCCTTGAGAGGAGGGATTTCAGCTGCCAAATGGCCGCCCTAACTGCTTGCTCTTTCCTGCCCCATGCCTGTGTCGAATTTTGTCAGCGCTGTATACCCACAGCGTCACTCCTCCTGCACCCTCCCTAGGTGTGGGCACAACACAGCCCTCCCTTGGGCACAGCAGGGCAGCGCCTGGAGAGAGAAGTGCAGGTTACACTGATGAAACGGAAGAATCCTGGATTACTGCCTAATCTCAAGCCCACCAGAACCCACTGAGGGTTCAAGGCTGCTAGTGGGAGAAACCATCTGCTTTGGTGTAGACGTGCTAGGGCTGTGGAGGCCGGTGTGTTTAGCTTGAACAATGAAATCTGCTCCCTCATAAGCACTGCAGCTGTTCCGGGCTCCCCCTTTCCAGGGAGCACCCCATCTATTATTTCTGAGCTTGTGGTCCAGGGGTGAGGAGTTTGCTCACCTGGCTGAAATGACCTCAGTGAGGAATTTGCATTCTTTCTACCTGCTGCCCTTGTGGCAGCTGAATGAAAGGACTGTGCAGAACTCTGGAAACCAGGGCACCATAGCAAAGGGCTAAAACTTCACACCCTGGTTTTACCCAAGTGACCAGTGTACTTTGGTGTTTCACTTGATTGTCAGTGTGTCTCAAGTTATACTTCAAAGGCCGACTCGCTTAACAAACATAGGCTGCTGTGACTGGAGGAGAGCCATTGATGGTAGAGAGTTCAGTACTTCACACAAATGCTTTTGAGATTTCAGCAGGTATCTAAGGGTAGGCCCTATTTCAAAACACCAGCCAAGGTTGATAAGGGGTAGATAAGACAGAAAATATATTGCCTCTATATAAATCAGTGGTATGAGAGAAGCTACATGAATTTTTTGCATTGCTCTTCACCGCTGAGGATGAGAGAGAGATTCTGACACCTGAACCATTCTTTTTAGATGATGGAACTGTCCCAGATTGAGTTGTCATTAGAAGAGATTTTGGAACAAATTTATTATTTAATTTATCTTAAGTCACCAGGACCAGATGGCATTCACCCAAGAGTTCTGAAGGAACTCAGATGTGACACTGCAGGACTACTAACTAGTCTGTAACCTGTTATTTAAATCTGCTTCTGTGCCAAGTGACTGGAAGATAGCTAATGTGACTCCATTTATTAAAAAGGGCCCTAGAGGCAGGAAAACCTGACTTCAGTGCCAGGCAAACTTGTTGAAACTATAGTAAAAAAAACAGAATTATGAGGCACATAGATGAATGTAATTGGTTGGGGAAGAATCAACATGGTTTTTGTAAAGGGAAATCATACCTCACCAATCTACTAGAATTATTTGAGGGGGTCAACAGGCATGTGGACAAGGGGGATCAGTGGATAAAGTGTACTGAGATGTTCAGAAAGCCTTGGACAAGGTCCTTCATTCACCAAAGGCTCTTAAGCATAGTAAGCTGTCATGGGATACGAAGGAAAGTGCTCTCATGGATTGGTAACTGGTTAGAAGGTAGGAATATATGGTCAGTTTTCAGACTGGAGAGAGGTAAATAGTGATGTCCCCCATGGGTCTGTACTGGGACTAGCGCTATTCAACATATTCATAAATGAGCTGGAAAAAGGTAAACAGTGAGATGGCAAAATTTGCAGCTGATACAAAACTGCTCAAGATAGTTAAGTCCCAGGCAGACTGCAAAGAGCTACAAAGGGATCTCACAAAACTGGGTAACAAAATGGCAGATGCAATTTAATGTTATTAAATGCAAAGTAATGCACATTGGAAAATATAATCCTAACTATACATATAAAATGAGGGGGTCTAAATTAGCGGTTAACCCTCAAGAAAGATCTTGGCCCCAGTGTGGCTAATTCTCTGAAAACATCTGCTCGATGTGCAGTGGCAGTCAAAAAAAAGCAATGTTAGAAATCATTAAGAAAGGGATAGATAAGACAGAAAATATATTGCCTCTATATAAATCAGTGGTATGCCCACATCTTGAGTACAGCATGCAAACGTGGTCACCCCATCTCAAAAAAGATATAGTGGAAATGGAAAAAGTTCATAAAAGGACAACAAAAATGACTAAGGGTTTGGAACAGGTTCCATATGAGGAGCGATTAATAAGACTGGGCCTTTTCAGCTGGGATGACTAAGGGGGGATATGAGAGGTCTATAAAATCACAACTGGTGTGGAGAAAGGTAAATAAGGAAGTGTTATTTACTCCATAACAAGAACTTAGGGTCACCCAATGAAATTAATAGGCAGCAGGTTTAAAATAAAATGAAGTATTTTTTCACACAGTGCAACCCGTGGAACTATTTGTTAGAAGATGTTGTGAAGGCCAAGACTAACAGGATTAAAAAAACTAGGTAAGTTCACAGTGGACAGGCCTTCCAGAAGCCGGGAATGGGTGACAGGGGATGGATCACTTGATGATTTCCTGCTCGGTTCACTCCCTCTGGGACACCTGGCCTTGGCCACTGTTGGTAGACAGGATACTGGGCTGGATGGGCCTTTGTCTGACCCAGTAGGGCCGTTCTTATTCGAGTTAATGCATTAACTGAGCGAGACCTGCCTGTTGGTTTAGGAGGCAAGTGCAGATGGAGGCCAGATTCTCTTACTTAACAGGCAGTTTCTTGCACTTTCCTGTGCAGAGTCTGGTACTGGCTGCTGGCAGTCTTCAGGGCTGAACAGCTGGCAATTGCTGCAGTCCCAAGCTCTCCCCCAGACTAGAAGTGAGCTGGCTCTAGCATTTAGATCTGCTGGCAAAGGCCTTCCACTGTCCACCACAGGCGTTCTGCTTGGCTTCTTCGGTATTGGTTAGCGCTAGCAAGATGTACTACAGCCATTTTGAATTCCTGTTGCTATGGGCTCGTTCTGTCAGGTGCGCTGAAGGTCAGAGCCAGTATTTGTGCATGGCAGTAGGAGTGTGTTATGGGCAACATACACATGGCTGAAGTTTTGCTTCACGGTATTTACAGATGAAAGTGGAAGGGCAGCATCACCTCTGCGCAGGTCTGGACCAGGGCTAGGGCAGTGACAAGGTTGACTTGCTTTTGAGGTTGTCTGGTCTATTTATAGACCTCACTACCAGCAAGGTGCTTTCCTTTCTTTCCAGCCTACAGATCGTGCTTCTAGATGGAACCAGGGGGCCTCCAGCTTTGGCACAGCCACACCCCACCCGCCTAAGGGGCTCAGGTTCCTGCTTCCTGCAGCTGAGGTATGATGCATTTCCCCAGGCCAGGGCACACTTCTCTGGACTATTTGCAGACTAAGGGTATGGTTACACTTACAAGATTATAGCGCTATTGGTTATAGCGGTCCCCTTATACAGTAATATGCATAGCGCTATTGTATGTCCACACTCAGATGCTCCTGCGGTATAGCATGGCCACATTTGGGGCACTTAATGCAGCATTAAGAGCAGCGCATTAGGGCAGGTATCCCAGCATTCAGCGGGGTGCAACGTGCTTTTTAAATGAGGGGGGTGAGGGGGGACGCGTTGTGTGTATGCGGAGGGAGAGAGACAGTGGTTTTTCCGTTTTTCTGAAAGCCTGTCAGTGAGCCTCGGTTCGCAGAGGGCTTTGTTTTCACACAGGCTCCCTCCTTAAACATTTGCATTGCTTATCTGCCGAGTTAAGAAAGAAACTCTAAAGAGGTACTTCCGCATTCCTCCAGCCGAGTTCAAAACAAAGGGAAGAGACGTCAATTGCCTTAAATGGCTCTAGGCATCTCAAGAGATCACTTGTAGCGCAGTGGGTGTCCACATTCTTGCTGTAGCACTACAGCAGCAGCGCTACAGCCCTTATTCCCCATGGGGAGGTGGATTAATAATAGCGCTATAACTCAGCAGTTATAGCGCTATTAGTGCCTTGCCAGTGTGGACGGGGAGGAGGTTATAGCGCTTGTGGGGGCTTTATAGCGCTATAAAGTGCCAGTGTAACCATGGCCTTAGGGTAAATAGCATCCTACTAGACACAGGTCTGGAACTTTGCTGCATGGTCCAGTGAGGGCAGGATCATGCCCGTGCTGGGAAGTGCTGCCAATTCTGCTGTATCAACCCCACCCAAGGCTTGATTTGTGAACAGCAGCAGCAGAGCAATCCAGCAGCTGACAGGATGACACCCCACCCCGTCCGGCTAGGAGCAAGTTGCGGTGACAGGCAGGGGGTGGCTGCAGGCTGATGAACACAAGGCAGGCAGCTGCATAGGGGTTCTCACACCATGTTTTGGTGGCCTCACAGTCTGGCCACTGACTCTCACTGGTGGCTGCTCTGACATTTTCCTGATTTAATTAACTTTAGCAAAAACAAACCTGTACTTGTCCACATCATTGTCATTTATGTAGGCAGGGTTTTTTGCAGACTCAAAAATGTGTTTTGCTGCGTTAGGCCCCACTGGCTCCCCACTCATCACCTCTGGCCCCCAAATGCCTCTGCCTGCCCCCATGCATCTCCCCACAGATCCCCCAGCCCCCACTGCCTCTCCATCCTCCTCTGGGTCCCCTCTGCAACCTTGCACTCCAGGCTCACCCTGCTCCTTGCCTCTTGACCATAGAGCCCAGTAAGGCTGGGCCTGCTGAAGCCCAGTGCCCCACAGCTGAAGGAGGGGCTAAGCCTATCACTGGAGCCTCTGGCTAAACCAGGGGAGGGGGTGCTGCTTTGGGGCCTCCCCTATCTTTGCCCTGGAGGCTGTTGTGGCCACAGGAAGGACCCAATGGTCACATACGGCCACATCTGAGAAATGTGGCTCCTGAACACCGCACAGTGGCTATCTGCCTCAGCCTGCTCTTCCCATCTCCCAGGCAGGGAGAGCCAGGGCTGCCTGGGACACAAAGCAATTTGGGGAACAGCCAGAATCGAACACAATTTTGTTTTTATTTTAAATCAATGACATAAGCAAGGAAAAAATTGCACATTCACACTAAAAATCCCCACCAGCTGCACCAGGAATGATCTAAGTTTTCATTTGTCATTAAAAAACCCAGCCTCCCACCTCTCTCAGCACTGCAGCCCACTCAGGTTCTCAACACAGGCAGTTCTCACCCAGCTGCTACAGAGGAAGCGGGACAGCGGAAGGTCTCTGTGCAATATGCAGATGGGGTCCTTTAGAGCAGCAGCCTGGTCAGTAGGCAGCTTTGGTATTTGCTAATCACAGCAGAGAGCATGGGGAGGGTTTGGAAACCTCAGACCCAGCATAACTCATTACTGCTGCTACATTGCTTGGTAGTTTGGAGCACTAGAACAGGGCCAGTTTAAAAACAAGCTCTAGGAAGTGTCTGAACCAGCCCACCGGTGTGTGGTGGTACCTGGACCCTATTACTTCTTCCTACCCTGGTTCTTTCACTGCACTAGCCTGAGAAAGGCTTCAAAGTAAACCTCCACACCCTGAAGACAGATGATGAACGCGGTTTGTTTCAGTGCACAAAACACTGCAAGGGGCTGTTTTAGGGTGCTGATCATTTGTTCTATAAATACAGACCATCCACCCATCGTTCTGTTTGGTTCCACCAGCCCCAGCAATCTGCCTCTGATGGGGAACACCATGTCCGCCTGAAGATCCGCTCTGAAATGCATTACCCTGCATTGGTGAGAACAGGGCCTCAGATGCAATATACTCCCCGCAGACGTTAATTGTGTCTAAGGAGCTGGAAGCCTTTTTCTTGTATTCTGCTGTGGGGTCACATACCAATGCAGCATAACATGGCCAGAAAACTGACAGATGGCCTCTGCTTCCTACATCACGTCTAGGCTCGCACCGCCACCAACAGAGGTAGATGGGAGGCTGGGCAGAATGGGTTTGTGGAGGAGGAAAGTCAACTGAAGTAACCAGGAGAGGAGCCACCTCCTGTTACCTGAATTCTCTAGGCCAGGTCCCTCCCGGCCTGGCTCCAAGGAATACAGAGTGCACAGCAGCTAGCTTTGCTTGCTGGTTGACACTTAACTCCCCGTTTCCTTATGGAGAGAAGCAATTGTCACCTCTAAGCCAGTGAGCAAAGAGATCCGCTTAGGCCAGCACGAACCAACAGCCATGGCTTAGTCCCAGTGGATTTGGGAAGCTCCAGAGCCTCGGAACATCGCATTCATTGCGCCCCCATGAATGCAGCAGGCCTGACGCCAGCGCTGAGCGAACGGCCGCCCTAGACAGGAGAGAAGTGCTGCCACCACCTCTTGGAGAGAAATGGCGGCTCTGCTGGGGGCAGTTTTAAGGTACAAGCCCCTTCACCTGATTTTCCAAACCTGTGCAAAGAGTCTGACTGAAAGGAGACTCCAGCAAGGCTGGGCCAAGGAGACCTCTGGCACAGCCCACTGCAGCTGCTTTGGCATCCCAACACCGGGCAGCTCCAGCCCTCCACCCTCTAAAGGAAGCCACCTCCCAGCTGCTAGAGCCCAGAGACTTTCCACCCCTGTCCCGCCCCCCCCCCCCCCCCCCCAGCCAGGAGAGGCTCATTGTTCCTGGTAGAAAAAAAAGTAACATCCAACGCTCTGACATGCAAGAGCTCCTACGCCTCAGTCTCAAGGAAAAAGGAAAAGTTTAGTCACATCCACATACATCACATTATAAAAGAAGTACGTACATTTCGTGTAACATTGACGGGCGGGGAGGAGCAGCCCTGGTGGCTCCTGCCAGCAGGAAGAGAACACACCCACTTGGACAGAGCAGGCCAGCCCTTCCTGCCCCACATGGGCTAGCTGCCCTTCCCAGCTGCTAGCCCAGCCTGCCACGGCTGGCAGGGGTGGGCTCCTGGCCTGCAAGGGACCGCGTCCTCCTCCCCAGAGGTAACTGCACAGCTAAATCCTAGTTGACAGCTTTGAACTTTTGACCACCTCAGTGAACCAAGCTTGAAGGAATTCAAAGGCAATTTAGCTTAAATATAAAAATAAATTTTTATTTTCTTAAAAAATGTTTAAATATCTTAATTTAGGATTCGGCAGACACACTCGCACCTCTGAGTATTAAAAAGATCTGGCAGCCAGAGTCACTCCTGGAACGTGGGGGGTCACCGGGGCCTGGGCCTTTGGGGGTGTGAGCCCCGAGGCACACAAGGCACCCTCCCAGTGAGAGCTCCCCATAGGCTGCGGGCAACAGAGGGAATAGAAGCCCTGGCCCTCTTCCCTCCGAGCTCCAAGATACAGGCACGGCCTCCAGAGCCTCCACTGGGCCCCTGGAGCCGGGCTAAGGGGGGGGACAGCGAGAAAGTTCCAAAAAGGGGCAAGAAGCAGAGTTCTAAGCATTCCCTTTAGTGGCTCCAGGCAGGGCCAACAGCCCCGTGCAGCTCCGAGGAAGCCTGGCACTGACGGGAAGCTAGAAGGGACGTGTGCTGGGTAGCAAGCCCATGGCAGACAAGAGCAAGCCAGGTTTGACACAGGAGAGAGAAGAGCTAGACTTGGAGCAGGGCATGACAGTGACCATGGGAACCCTTCCAGCCCCCTGCACCCAAGGGCCCTGTGACCCCCCAGGCTGCCATCCTTTCAGTCGTCACATTTAGATACAGAGTTCACTCAGCACTAGTAGCCACACAATGATGCTACTCTCAACACCCAATTAGCCAGGGCGCATCCCCCACGAGGGGGCAGCCTCCCCGCAACATCGTTACACAGCAAATCCGGCATTACCAACATGCCGCCACTCACACGGTTCAATTCTTCCTCCAAGCTCGATTCAATGAGCGAACAAACGGGCAAACATACAAAGAGCACAACAGACAGTGCTTAGACAGGAGCAGGGCAAACTACAGGAGCGTCGCGATGGGAGAGGGCAGTAAGTGGCAGGGGTTCGGCTCATTCCTGGGCCTAGCACCACTCTCCTGCCTTCCCCAGATGCAGAGGCTGAGTTGCAGGGGCCGCTGGGGAGCATCACAAGGCAGATTGCTCCCAGCTGGATGGTGGTCTGTCTGGAGCACCAGGAGTTACTCCCAACAGACGGACTCGGGCCAGATGTCTGGCAAGCCAGCATCTGCCAGTTCAAACCAGAGGCTGGAGTCCCTTAGGAGGCAGGGGGAGAGGTGCATTTTTACGAGGTCATGAGATCACCGTGCAGGGAAAGGCCTCTGGAGCCAGCAAAGACCCCCCCTCCCCGTCCAGGACCAGCAGCCACGAGGCAGACTGGGAACGCATCTGCCTAGAGGGAAGGGCCTCACTTTCAGCAAAGCTACAAGGGGGATGCAGGGAGTAGAATGCCAGTTTCCATTCAGGAATGTGGGCCAGGACCATGGGCACCTCCCATCGTCCCCCCACTCCACACACTCGGTACATGGCGGATGGGCCAGACTGAACTGTCAGGATGGTCAGGAGAGCACAGGAGCAGCTAGAGGAAGCCATGGCAAATTTTACACTTGGGAGCCCTGGAGAAAGAAGGAAGGAAAGGAAGGCTGCTGATATGTACAGAGTTTATCCAGCCTCGGCTGTGGGACTGTTCAAGTACGAAGGGTTTGGTTTATCCTGTCCCGTGTCGGAGTCGCTGCCGCCAAGAAGTGTCTCCAGCCGATTTCAGGGAGGGGCGCCTGACCCAAGGGCCCCAGCTCCTTTACTTAGACTCAGACACCTTGGCTCTGTGCCTGGGGCTCTTCACAGCTGGGCCAGAACTAAGATCCAACAGAAGAGCCAAGAGGCTACTTTTTGCGGGGGTGCTGCCTTCGTGCCTGCAGCCGCTGCCGGGGCCCAGTCTTGGATCCTGCCCCGATGGAAAATGCAGGGGTTGATGGTCCTAGAGGCAAGAGAGATTGCATGAGTCACTGCCAGCCTTAAGCCAGGCTGGCCGACGTGGACACTGCTCCACACATTAACCTACAGCACGGGGGCCTGCGAACACGAGCGCACACTATCACATTGCTAATGTGAAGCAATGAACTCTCTCCAGTCTAGCTCAGCCCTCAACCCCCCGGAGAACCCAGGTTCTGTTTCCGAGGGGGATGCAGTCCTGCCCGACACAGGGGGCAGGCAGGCTGGCCAAGGCTGTCTTCCAGGACCGGCTGTCAGAGAGAATATTTCCAGCCAGCCCACAGACACTCACTGTCCAAAGCCAGTGCAGCCCACAGCAGGCTCTGCCTTAGGGGCAGGGCTCCTGGTGACACCCCGACCACCCGCAGTGTTGCAGATCTGGGGGAAGAGGGAGCCATGAGGAAAGTCTCTTACCAAATGGAGGCCTTGCTCCTCCGAAGCCCGACCCGGGAGTCCCGAAGGAAAGGCTGTTGCTCCCGACAGGCCCTGCTACTGGGGCAGGCGTGCTCTGCCCAAAGGAGGGAGTGGGAGTTCCTGAAAACAACGCACCGCCGTCAGCCTTGGTTAAAGGAGCAGGACGGGGAGTTGTGTCAAGGCCACAGCAGAATAGGGGCCTGGTGCACTCCGGGGAGGCTTCTGCTCCACGGGGGTGGGGTGGGAGGGTGTTACAGCTCAGCAAGGGGAGGAAGGAGATGAGAACAGACTGGCTGGAACATCCCTACCCGGCCTCCCAAACAGGCAGAGGTGATGTGCACTCCCCCTAGCCCCAGCGGGTTTCCATTTCCCACCTCCTCCCATTGTTCCTGGGACACCTGGCTCCTGCATCTCCCCTCCACTCCCTTCCTACTTCCTGAAGCCTCCACTCAGCAGACCCATGGGATGGAACCCAGAGTCTGGGGGGAGCTTCCTCTACCGGCTGGGACAGAAAGACCCTTGGTACAGCTCAGTCTATTAGAAGAGAGACCCCGGCCCATTCCTTCCCCTGCGGAGTGAGCTATGTGGATGGAGCCCTCACAGACATGTGGCTACAAGCTGGAGTGGTCCCCAGTCAATGCAAAGACTGGAAATGCTGCTTCTGGGATTCTCCTGATCCCAAGGAATGGCACAGGGGGCCAAATATCAACAGCCCCAGCCCTAAGTGTAGAGGGGTGAGGAATACAGGGGGAGGACAGCTGTCTAGATCCACTCAAGCCTCCCACTTCCTCCCCAAGCCAGCTCCAGTGAGAGGCCCAGCCTTCGGCCCATGCAGGGCTAAGCAGACTGTCCACCCCTGCCCCTTACCTCCAAACACAGGCTTGCTCTCCGGGGTGCCAGGCACAGCGAAGGAGAATGGCGCACTCTGGTTTTGGGCACCCGTGTTCTGTGTCAAGGAAGAACCAAAGGGGGTTGCTGTGCTTGCTGATCCGTTCTGTCCAGCCCCAAAATTGAACGTCACCGTGGGGGTGCCCCCGCTCAGGGCGGGTGTTCCCATGCCAAAGTTACTGGCACCTGTGCTCTGCTGGTTGGACACCCCAAAGGGAAATGGAGAGGGGGTGGTTCCGCCAAACACCATGCTGCCCGTACTGCTCTTTGTAGGCTGGGTGTTGGAGCCAAAACTTGATGCGGTTGAAGTGGTGGCTGTTCCAAAGGAGAACACTGACGTAGTGCCGCCAAAAGCTGGCTGGCAGCTGTTGGTGCCAAAGGAAACTTGGGGATTAGTCCCTCCGAAAATGGACTGAGAGCTGTTCCCAAACGCTGGCTGTGCTGCAGACTGGGCCGCTGAGGCCCCAAAGCCGAAAGTGGGGGTACTAAAGGTGGCTGGGCCAGTGGCGGGTTTGCTGGTGGGTGGCTGGCTCTCCGAGGTGCCAGTGGCAAACACAGGCTGACCCGCTGCACCAGGATATGGAGGGGGCGGTTTTGCACCTGTTCCAAAGGAACCACCGAATGCAGCAGTGGAGGAACCAAATGACAGCGCTGACTGACTGGTGCTTGGAGGGGTAGAAGAGGGCAGGTTCGTGCTCCCAAAGATACTAAAGCCAGCAGTGGTGCTGGGAGCAGCCTGAGCTGCATTCAAGGGCGCTGGGCCAAAGGTGGAGCCTGCTGGAACGCTGGTCGTGGGGGCTGTGGGCTTTCCAAACTGGAAGAGAGGAGCGGTGGGCGTGAAACTGGGGGCTGTGCTGGGGGCTGGGTTTGCAGAGGCTCCGAACAGGAACGGCTGGGTCGCTGGGGTGGAGATGGGAGCGGTGATCGTCGTGCTGCTGGATGCGTTGGTGGCGAGCGGCACAGCAAGTCCAAAGCTGAAGGCTGGCTTTGTGGTGGAGTCAGTGGTGGCACTCAGGGTGCTGGCAGCGGTAGCTGCGGTCGTAAAGACAGCACTGGGGAGGCCAGTGAAGACAGGGGTGGTGTCTGCAGTGGAAGTTACTGTCAGATCAGCAGCTGGGGCTGGCTGAAGCGTCTGCTTGAATGTGAAAGGAGACGCTGTTGCTACAGGTGCAACAGCAGCTGCCAAGTTCCCAAAGATGGGCTTGAATGTGGCAGTGGTGGTGGCAGGGGAAGAAGCTGTCGAGGGAGGCCCAGAGCTTGTAGCTGCTGTGACTGCCAGAGAGGTGCCAGCTGCAGAGTGCGCCACGCTCTCGCTTTTTGGCAGGGTGCCAAAGATTGGTTTGAACAGGGGGGTGGCTGCGGGCGCGGTTCCAGGCTGGCTGGCAGGCGGTGTACTCAGCATCCCAAAGAGAATGCTGGGTTTAGGGGGGGAGGGTGTCTTGGTGGGGGTCTGGCCCAGGTCAGATGAAGCATTAATCGCCAGGTTGCTCACGCTGCTGGCAGGCTGAGCAGTGGAGGAGGGAGGGGCCAAGGGAGCAGGCAAGTTCAATGTCGGCGCAGGCTTGGAGTCAGCCATGGTTGCAGGGAGAGAACCTGAATCCAGCAATGCCGTGGGAGCGGTCAGAGGCAGCTGAGATGTCACGGCAGCCCCAGTCGAATCTGCGGACAGAACCAAGACTGATGACCAGAGTTTGATTTGTGCGATGCAGGAAGTCGACTCGGTGGGCTGGGGGAGATGATCGAGTTGCCACCAAGACAACCCGACCTGGAGCAAAACCCCAGCCAGCACTGCTGTGTGCGCCAAGGTGAGCCACTAAGCTAGAACCCTGACGGCTTCCCCTAGAGACCCCCCGCGCCGCTCTTGGTCCACTCTGGGTTGGAGAGCTGTTACGGATGCACGAAATCAAATGCCACTTGGGATTTCCTGCACTCTGCTGTTTATAAGCTGTGTCAGGGAGAAGCAACATTGCAGCTCCAAGTCCTGCCTAGCTGGCACTGACCAGTGACCCCCAGAGGCCAATATTCCCCCTGCTCTCTCATCTCCCCTCACCACACTAGAGCCCCATGGTCACTCCTGCCCTGGCTAGAGCACTGACCTGAAAGCACAAGAGCACTCTGGCTGCTCTGCATCTTCTTCAGACTCTCCAGTAGTGAGCCAGTGCCAGTGACCAGGGGGGCCGATGAAACCGACGTAGGCCCAGTAGATGTCAGTGTGAATGACACGGGCTTGGACGCAGGGGTGGTTTCTGCAGCAGTGCTTGGGGTGGCATCTACTACTGGGGAGCAAGAAAAACAACATCCTTACACCTCCCTAGAGAAAAGCAGTTTGCTTTTAGCAGGGCTTCCCAACTATGCAGGGGCAGCTACAGAAGGAATCCGAGCCTGACACAGTGAAGTGACGTTAGGAGGACACTCCAGATTTCAGAAAGGATTCAAGGACTTCCCCCCACCTCAAACCTGGGGCTTTTAAACCCCATGCGAGTCCTCCAAATCCTGGAGTTGGGAAGGTCATTCATGACATTCTCCTCAGGACCAAGAGAGTGGCAGAAAATCTAACTTAATTAGCCCCTGGGAGAAGGCAGCTTTACTGGCTATGATGCAGGACTTGCAGGGTGATGTTCTCTGGCCTGTGTTACACAGGTGGTCACACCAGGTGACCATAATTAAGGTTAAGATTTTGCCAGGGTTATTTTTAGGGTTATAGTAGGTCATGGTCAATAAACAACAATTCATAGAAGCCCAAGGCCCGCATTGCTCAAGCCCCACGCCACCTGGGGGCTGAAGTGGCAGAGGTCACCAAACACCACGGAATACGTGATGGACTCGTATCCTTAACCCTCGTATCCCATAATGGTCCCTTCCAGCCTTAGAAATCTATGGGATGGATGTTTCCTTCAGTTTCTTGCTTACAGCATTAACTTACTGTAAATATCCTACTAGCCACACCTAAACGGGAGGGGAAGGCCTTGAGGGGGTCCTTACCCGTCTTATCCTCCAAGACTTTGTTGAACCATTGCAGTGCTGCCTTCTTTTCTGCATCCAAGTCCTCTGCTGTGACGGCATAACCCAGCAGAGGGGGTGGGGGCTGCCAAGGGAAGAACAGCATGAGGCAGGCAGAGCCCATCATGGTAAAGCCACTGAGCAGCACCTGCTATGAAGCAGAATCTGCCACTCAAATCCCTACTCTTCTGCTCTGCCCACTAACCGCCCAGCGTCTGGGGGGGTTTTCAGATTGGTGCTGAGTGCACAGTGGGCCAGAGTATTGCCTGGGAAAGGCCCAGCAGTAAGCAGCTCCCCAGGCACTAGGAGCTGGGGTTGGCTTCACTTTCCATCCCACCAAGGACAGGTGGCTCCTATCCCTGGGGCAGCCAGGTTAGGCTGCCCCCCACTCCTGGAGAACCTGCGGCAGGGGGATTCCACTGCCAGAGGCGTCCAGAAGGGTCCACGTACCAGGGTTAGCTGGTCTCCGCGGCGAGAAGAAAGCAGCTGGATCTTCCGCTTGCGTTTCCCACTGCTCCCCGACAGGGACGGTGAGGTCAAGGAACTCTGCTTCTTCCGCACAGGAGTCTCCAAAGCTAGATTGGGAGGAACCAATCAAAAGTGGGGATTCCAGCTGGAGGAGGGGGTCAGTTTGCACACCCTGTCATAGGAACTTGCTTACCGATGCTTTCACTGCACTTCTGTCAGAGTGTGGGGGAGAGACTTGCCTCCAGATAACCCTGCCTCGGAGCACAGAGCCACAGACAGTGGGCCCAGCTGAGTCCAGGACCCCAGGGTTTCCTGGATGAATGGCTGGCCACACCTGCAAACTGAGGCAGCTTGTGCGAAGACTCCCAGGGAGTGTGGAACAGACTGCTCCAGGACTTGCTCCTGCTTACACTGAAGAGCCCATTCAGTAACTCAGAGCAGCAGTGCAGTGGCCCTTTATAATGGCTGTCAGCCATCCTCTCAAAGTGCTCCACTAACCTCGGGTCTAGTTTGTATCACCCACATTCAGCCCCCTGTGGGGCGAAGCATGGGAGTGGCTTAACCACTTAAAGTGGTGAACACTGTCCAATTTAACCAGCAGGCAGAAATTGGGAGGGGCCTCTCATTGCTCAGCGTGGAACTCGGGGGAGACGCATCCCCCTGTCCTATCCGCTGTGCCCTGTACCTACTTACTCCACAGGTACGTCCTCACTACCACGGGTAGCTGTCTTGTAAAGACGCGAGAAATCGACCGCCAGCGCTGCCCCCGTCAACTCCAGAACTCCTGCTTGACGCGAGGCGTAAGCTGGAGTCGACGGGGGGAGCATGCCACCGACTGCTGCTGCCATGAGGACGGCAGGTAAATCGGCTGCAGATACGCTGACTTCAGCTGGATGATTCACGTAGCTGAAGTTGCGTATCTGCAGTCGATCCCCCGCCCTAGTGACGACCAGCCCCATTTCTAGATCACATTCACATCTTACTCCCACAGATGGGTCTAACTTTTGCCTCCTTACTCTCCAGCAGCCTTTCCTTTACAAGACAGTTGCAGAGTCTGAGCCAAGCAGGCATCCCCAGTGGCTCTGCAGGCCATACGCTGTCCCCACTCACCCTTTTCTGTCTGCAGCTCCTTATCTGATTTCATGGGGGTAGAAGTGCTGGACCAGTGAGGATCCTCCTCCCTACAGAGACAGGAGAAAGCCCATTAGGCCCAGTTCACTCCGACTCATCTCCACTCTTAGGGCTGCGAACATTTCAGGACAGATTTAAGACAACCCACGAGCCATGAATGATCATCTTGAAAGCCACAAGCAGAACGGTCAACACTGCTAAGACCTTGAGCACAGAGTTCACCGTCTCTAACCCAAACAGCTCGACAGGGCCTGGAGGCAAAAGGCAAACACTCGTACTCCACAGCCGCGGACAATGGAGAGGTCTGGCACGTCAGCAAAGGAAGAATTGCACACACACCCTTCAGCACTTTGCAGAGGCAAAGCTAACCTCAGGGCATCACTGAGGGGCCCACATTTTGCTGGCCTGAGAGTCATTTTGCTTTAGACCCAAACATTCACTGTGAATATTCTGGGAAAACAGCCTGTTTTATAATTGATGTGCCCCACACTCGGACTGTAGCCACGCCCCCCACACTGCGGAGGGATGAGGGGCTGAGCACTAAGATAGGGGGCTGGAAGTAGACAGTTGCCTCTGTATCCCTTGGACAGCTATGACGGAGTCCTTAGGAGCAACAGAGGTGGGTGTTAGTTAACGAAATGGCAATGGGCCCTTTCTTCTCTCCCAGCCCGACATGTGAACAAAGAACAAGGCCAAGGAAATGGGCAAAAGCAGCAGGGTGTGCACCACATTGGAAGTCACCAGCCCAGTAACTCATATTAGCCGCAGGGCAGGCAGGATACGGTAACAGACACTAGAGAATGGAACAAGTGCAATGCCTCCTTAGAGCTCACCAGGGAGAGTAGAGTTCGCCAGACTTCAGGGCACTCGAGATGGCTTGGAGTGCCCCAAGGTGAGTGGCTTACACAGAGCTTAAGACTTAGGGAGAGAGAAGAGGGCAGTCCAAAGTGCCTCACCTGCCCCACCTGGACATCCCTCCCTCCCCCCCCTCCCCGACTGGAATCTGCACACAGGACACCGCTAGAACAATACCCCCAACATCTGTTTAGACTGAATCAGCAACGAACATGAGCTGCACTGAACTGGAAGCACAGCTTGGTTACCTGGCTTTCTTGCTAGGCCTCTCCGGTGTCTGAGAACGGGAAGATGCTGGACTGGAGAGAGGGGAAGTACTTGGGCCACTTCTCTTCCACAGCTGGAACCAGAGAGAGAGACCGATCATTAAAAGGTAATTCTCACCAGAGGCTAAATGCCCTATGCTCCTGGCCAGCCCCACAGACTGTAATGGTCCCCTTTGCAACAAATAAAGCAACAATGATCTGGCTGGTGAAGGGACTAGAGCCATAGGATGTGTCTATGCTGCAATTAGACACCCCAACTGGCCCCTGTCAGCTGATTTGTGCTCACAGAGCTGTTTAATTGTGGTGTAGATGTTAGGACTTGGGCCTCAACCAAAGCTACGAGGCCCGCTCACCTTGCAGGGTCCTAGAGCCCAAATGTCTACACCACAATAAGTCCCTTAGCTCAAGCCCCGCAATCCTGAATAAGTGGCAGAAACCTGCTGCAGGTTTTTAACTGCAGTGTGGACATACCCTTGATCAGTCCAATATGTTCACCACTAGCCACACGTGGCAAATAGGTTATTGAATTGTGGCTAATGTAGGAGCATATCAGATTTCAGGGTTATGGTACAAGAAAAAGAATGCAAAGTGTCACATTGAAGTAATTTTGTGTTAGTAGTACCTATTTTTAAATATCTACTTATTATTTATATTAACACAAAATAATTTGAAATTTCATTTGTAGTACGTTTTTTAATCCTTTTTTTTTAATAACGTAGCGAATAAAAAAAATTCAAATCCACAAGTGTGGCTAGCATCGAATTTCTATTGGACACCACTGCCCTAGATCCATTAGCACACATCGAGTTACTCTAGCAAGCGCAGGCTGTGTTCTCAGCCACCCCACACAACATACTGTCAATCCTACCTCAGGGACTGGTACCATTTTCCCATTGAAAGTGGAACATTTCAGGGGAGACTGAACCTTGGGACCACTTCCTACAGGAAGCATAAAGAACAGGAATGGCCATACTAGGTCACAGCAGTGGTCCATCTAGTCCAGAATCCTGTCTTCCAACAGTGGCCAGTAACAAGTACTTCAGAGGGAATGAATAGAACATGGCGATTATCAAATGATTCATCCCATCGTCCAGACCCCTAGTTCTTGTGTTATGAGAAGTAGTAAATAACACTTCGTTATCTACTTTCTCTACACCAGTCATGATTTTATAGACCTCAATTATACTTCCCCTTCGCTGTCTCTTTTCCAAGCTGAAAAGTCCCAGTCTTCTTAATCTCTCCTCATGCAGAAGCCGTTTCATACCCCAATCATTTCTGTTCCCTTTTTCTGAACCTTTTCCAATTCCAATGCATCTTTTTTGAGATGGGATGACCACATCTGCACACAGTACTCAAGATGTGGGTGTGGACGTACCATGGATTTATACAGAGGCAAAATGATATTTTCTGTCCTATTATCTAGCCCTTTCTTAATGATTCCCAGCATTCTGTTCACTTTTTTGACTGCCGCTGCACATTGAGTGGATGTTTGCAGAGAACTATCCACAATGACTTCAAGATCTCTTTCTTGAGTGACAACAGCTAATTTAGATCCCATCATTTTATAGGTATACTTGGGATTATGCTTTCAAACGTGCATTATTTAGCACTTATCAACATTACATTTCATCTGCCATTTTGTTGCCCAGTCACCCAGTTTTAAGAGATCCTTTTGTAGCTCTTTGCAGTCTGCCTGGATCTTAACTATCTTCAGTAATTTTGTATCATCTGCAAATTTTGCCACCTCACTGTTCACTCCTTTTTTCCCTTATGCTGCATCCACAATTTGAGACCTGTCTGATGACAAAAGTCATTTCAACACCTTTTTTTGAAGGTTAGCAGTTGCCTAAGAGCCCTGGATCAAAGCTGAAAATGCTGGACTCAAACATTGGCCAACTGCAGCCTGAAAGGGGGCGGCATGACAGGAGAATGGTTCTGATTTTACATTTTGTTTTACCAAGAACAATCCAAATTGAGCACCATCCAACTGAAACTAAGCCATAAGGAAACTACAGTGTGTTCTGGTCTGTTGGAGGGTCTCAATCCCATAATACCTCCTGGCTTTAGCCAATACTGGAGGATGGCAAGGCACTGCCTCCTGGGGGGCGTGCTGAGACAGGCAGTGGCTACAGTTTACATTTTGCATGAGATGCTCTGCTGAAAGTGTTTGTGCTGCAGAAAGCTGGAGAGAGACTACTCGGGATTATTGCCAGGCACGTCACAATGCTGCCTCATTCTCATAGGGCCACGTCACCCCAAACCACCGGGATGCCTGTGAACGCCAGGGGTTTTATTCAAAATGCTGTGTCCTTCCTACCTTTGAGAGTCCCCGGGTGGAGCTGTAGGAGCTAGCGATGGCATTGCGGATGGAGCTGGGAATCCCACCAGCATATGTGTTGTTCATGGAGCTGATGGAAGAAGTGCGAGATCTCTTGCTCAAGCAATCATCTAGGCACTGGGAAACGAGGGCCCTCTTTAAAGTGCCCGGCCTAGAGAAAGAGGGAGAGATGGTTACTAATGAAGCTAAGTAAATCATTGAATTTTCAGTTTGGGGGCTGAACCAAGAAAGTTTGCTTTGATTTGAACAAAAGCTTATTTTTTGTTTTTCTCATCAAAACAAAAAACTGAGTCTCATCTCAGGTTATTTTTGGTCTCATTTCACACAAAATGTTTTATTCTCAGGTATTTAGCACTTGAGGTTTTGTTTAGAGATGTAACTGTTTAAAAAGCAGCTTTGATTTGCAAGATTTTCCATTTTTTTTCTGGCTGAAACTACTCATTGAATTTAACTTGAATTCTCACACAAATCTGGTGCCCCGAAAAATGTGTTTCAGTGATTTTACTATTCATCAATAAAAAGTATTGGCCAGTTCTAATTTCATCCACTCCCCACATTCACTTTTTTGGGAGTCTCCCACCCAGCCCCTCTCTCTGACAGGTTAGTCTGGATGTTTTATGAGGGAGGGGCAGGGTTTTCAGTTTTCCTTTTTCAGCTTGTGCAACCAAGATCTTGACAATGGGGCTACCAACTGCTCAGGCCAAACTCTCCTCCTTGCAGAGAGAATCCAGCACCACACTGGACACCTCCCAGAGGTCTTTTCTCCCAGGGCACAGAGCTCCACAATGCTTGGGTCACAAGACAGGAAGCCCAGCTCTAGCCCAGCCTATTTCAATAAGTTGCACTTCATGAAGGAAAAGCACAGCACCTTCTCCTCTGGCCTCCACTCAACTGGCCAAGTCTGTAGATCCTTTTGGTTTGTCCTTTACCCAACACTAGCCCCTTTACAGTTTAGCAGGCACTTACTTGGGTACAAGAGAAGCTGGGGCTCCATTGGCTACCAGAGGCTCAAACGCAGACTGCCCACTGCCACTGCTGTCATGGCGTCTACAAGAAAAAGACACAAGGAAATCCTCAACATTCAGGACTCGCACAATCCAGCAATCCGTGATGAAAATCTCTGCTCTGGAACCCAGAAGTCCTACATCAGTGGTTCTCAAACTTTTGTACTGGCGACCCCTTTCACATTGAATTAATCATAGAATCTCAGGGCTGGAAGGAACCTCAGGAGGTTCTAGTCCAACCCCCAGCTCAAAGCAGGACCAACCCCAACTAAATCATCCCAGGCAGGGCTCTGTCAAGCCTGACCATAAAAACCTCTAAGGAAGGAGATTCCACCACCTCTCTAGGTAACCCATTGCAGTGCTTCACCACCGGCCTACAGAAATAATGTTTCCAACCTAAACCTCCCCCACTGCAACTCGAGATAACATTGCCCCTTGTTCTGTCATCTGGTACCACTGAGAACAGTCTAGATCCATCCTCTTTGGAACCCCCTTTCAGGTAGTTGAAGGCAGCTATCAAATCCCCCCTCAGTCTTCTCTTCTGTAGACTAAACAATCCCAGCAAGCCTCTGAGTGCGACCATCTCCCACAATAAATATATAAAAGTGTTTATAATTTACCACCATTATAAATGCTGGAGGCAAAACAGGGTTTGGGGTGGAGGCTGACAGCTCGCAACCTCCCATGTAATAATCTCACAACAGCCTGAGGGGTCCTGACCCCCAGTTTGAGAAGCCCTACATCCCACCCTTTGCCCTAACCCAGAGGTGGGCAAACTTTTTGGCCCGAGGGCCACACTGGGGTTCAAAATTGTGCAGAGGGCCAGATAGGGAAGGCCCGGCCCCCCGCCAGTTCCCGCCCCCGACTGTGCCCCTTAGAACCCCAACCCCAATCCCCATTCCTTGTCCCCTGATCGCCCCCTCTGGAGACCCCACCCCACTCTAATTGTTCCCCCAGGACTGTCCCCCTATCTAGCCCCCCTGCCCTCTGTTCCCTGACTGCCCCCTCCTGAGACACACCCCCACCCTAACCACCACCACCCTGGGACCCCACCACCTAAGCTCTCTCCCAACTTGCTTACTTGCTCAGCCAGGCGCGGGGCTGCACAGCTTGCCGCGGTCAGCCCGGCACCCCAGGCAGGGAGCGCAGGGCCACTGGCCCGAACTCATGGACAACATAAAAGTGTGGGCCCGCGGGCCGTAGTTTGCCTACCCCTGCCCTAACTAGACAGACATATAACCAGACAGACCACCCCACCCATGTTTTCATCTGAAAATCAACACTGATAGAACTCTGTTTTCATGAAAACGTTCAGAAGTTTTCGTTTTTGTTCCAATGTGGAATGAAAAATTTCAAAACCTTGGAAGTTACCTTGAAACAGAATCGCCATCCACTGGTCAGTCCTACCACCATGCCTGACTGCTTTCTCTCAAGTGAAAGCCACACCAGGTGCAGTTCACATGCCAGGCATAACTGCTGGCAGCACAAAGGCACCCTCGGCACGTTGGTGTTAAGATACAACATAGCTGACAAGCACCATCTGGCCGCAACATGAGACACTGAGCAGTGAGCTTTCTACCTACATAACCTCCTCATGTTCCCCCGCTGGCTAAGTGCTTTGAAATGGGTCACTGTTACACAGCTGGGCACTAAACATCAGTGGGGATTTGTGGAGCCACATCAGAAAGAAGAATAAAGTGTCAACATCCATGCTGTGGTCAACAACCTCCTACCACTCTTTGTAGGATTGTATTCATCTTGTGTCCCCCGCCACACACACCCTGGCAGGTGGGACCAGATACATTTACCAGTCCAAGAGTACAGAGAAGAGCAATGGGAGAGGAGAAAGCTGCATAAGCCACTACAACTCCATTGAAAGTGTGCTCCTGCAGCAGTGGGAAAAGCAACTGGTTGCTCCCTGAAAGCCACTCATCATCCGGGCTCTCAAACGGACATCTAACTGTAGGGCCAGGAGCAGCACAGAGGGTGACAGACTCGAACAGTATCTTATCAGCCTAAGCTTCTCTTCTCTGGTTCTCTAGCTCTCGATTCATCTGCAAGAGCCCACAGAACCCAGCCCCAATAGATTTCCCCAGTGCAAGCAACCTCATGGCAAGCAAAGGACAGACATGGGGAGCCACAAGACAAATTAAACCCACACAAACAGAAATAGAAGGAAAACACAGATGGAAGAGAGGACAGCACAGCTGGGTTAGGGCACTTGCAAGAGGGCTCCACCAGATAGAGGATGGCATCTACTCATTTATATCCTACTCCTTCCTAAAATCCTGGGAAAGATACTGCTGCAGCTATGTGTCTGAGACCCAAGGTCCGGTGTTCTCATTAATCTTAACAAATGGAAACTGGGAAATATTTTCCCCCACCATTTCTTGGAAGAAAAACATGCATGCTTTTTTTGCTTATTGAGATATTCAAAGGAGATCCCTACGGATTTTAAATTGTCTTGTTTTGTTTTACATGAGTAGTTCAGGACACGTATATACCATTTCTCTGTAAAGTCTGAGGCTGATGGGAGAACTGATTGGTTTATGATAAAAATAATTGGAAGCAAGACCTGGTGAAGTGAGGGGAAGGGATGGTTATGTTTAAATGGACATTAATAAACCAGATTTAAGAATAGGAGTAGTTGGAAGTGATTCTGTCTTAGGACTCCAATTCCTCAACCCCTTCAACCAAGTGCTGAGATAGAGACCTGGCATGTGGATTGCAGACTGTCAAAAGACCTTCACCAAAGCAAGGGAGACCAGACTTGGCATTTGAAACTTCCACAATAGGATCTCAAAGTTTTTCCTCTTCCTCAAAAGAGAAGTCTTCTAGGCTTTCTGAAGATAGTTGGAAGGGCACAAATACCAGATTGCTGTTAAAGGTGGTCAGCAAGAGGAAACCAAAGTTCTGGTTCAGATCACTAGCCACACTGGAAAGGCCAGCTGTTTGCTCCCATGTTCACAGTTGGCATGCTGCCTGTATATCTACTGTGAAGATAGAGAAGCACCTGGCACATCTACAGCACCGCTCCAGACACACAAAAATGGCATCCAGACCACTAACTTATTACCTTCTTTTGTTCTCCTGACCACTGGGAAAACTCTGGCCTTCCTCCACAGCCCTCTTCCTGCTCTCTTTGAGGGCACTCAGTACTGTCTCCTTTGCACATGGGTCCAGGGTGCTATTGCATGACAAGGCCATTGGCGAAACCAGCTGCTCCAAACTGCAATGTAAAGCCACGAGTTAAGGGAGAGTGAGCACCCACCTCCTTCCCATTAGTGGTGCTGCATGTGCTGAGCTCCCTTGCACCTTGAACCCCAACAGCCCAGCACATCTGAAGACTGGCTCCCCCTCTAAAGAGAAATAATCTAGGCAGCATCTCCAGTGCAGCTTCAGGACTATTGTGACCTCACAGTCCTTTTCATGGCAATAAAGCAATGCCTGAGATGGGGATTAAAAGGTCACTACAGGTCCATGAGCAACAGACACTCGCTCAGGGAACAGAAGAGAGCTTCCCATTTTCCCCAAGCAGGCTACTCTCCCCTCTGCGATTAATTAAGGTCTGTAAAGGGTGTGAAGGGATGCATAAGTGCAACCACCAATGCACACCTTCCTCAGTGCATCCAGAGCAAGTTGCCATGCAGGAGATATAATCTGCTTGCTACCAGTAAGTTCAGGATCTGGGAGAAGCAGGGCTCTGCAGGAGAGCGCGCCCCTGCTCTCTAACGGGGAACACTACTCTGCACAGCACTCAGTGATCTTTAACACAAGTATATTTGTGAGCATTGGCTGTACGTGTGCCCCACATATGCTGTGGGATGCTGAAGGGCCACTGATTAAGCTGTACTCACAGTGGAGAGCGGGCCAGGTTGCTGTCCGGCCGTGCAATCTTCACTGTCACTGGGCTGTGCACCATGCTGGAGTTGCGAGCAGATAGCAGGCTTTTCCTCTGGTAGCCATCCAGACATACCGTGGGCAGGGCCCCCAACGAGGAGTACTGGGCCTGCTGAATTGGATACCGGCGTCGAGGAGTCAGCAAAAAGGGAGTTGGTGGACTGAGGTGATCCCTGCAGAGAAAGGACAAAGGATAGAAGTGGGTGGCCAGCTAATGTATCTCTTGCTCACCCCAAGATACTCCACGCATTGCAAGGGATCAAATGAGTTTAAGTCCATGAAGCTGCAATTATTTGTTGCAAGGAAAAACTAGGAAGATACAAATAGCCACCACCACCAATTTGTAAGTGACAAGAATTACACACTATCTACACACAGTCTCACCATAACACAGCTTCCCCTACGATGCTGGTGGAGCCTTTATCTCCATACAGCCATGACACATAACAGCAAGAAAATACCATACCAGTTTAAACTCCAAGGAGAATTTAGGGAAGCAAAGTGTGATTAATACTTCAGAATCTGGCCTGGGCACTAAAGCTAACAACCATCCCCTTGTGAAAGCCAGTAACACAAAGTCATGCCTATACTGGCCAAGACGACCTTGGTAAGAGCAGTATTCTTGCCAGAGACGTACTAAAAACAAGGTGCCCTTGGTCAATAGGAACATGGCCTAGGTGACGGGGACCTCAGTTTTTATCTTTCAGTGAATCATCTCGGCTCTGTGACCCTTTCTCAAGAGCAGGAGAGATGTGAAAGCATCAAATAGTTGAGTTATTACAATTCTGATTAATGCTTTAACACTGTCAGCATCAAGCAAACATGCATGTGGGGATGTCCATGCAATCCCCCAATCCCCCCCCCCCCCCGCCCCAAAAAAAGCCATTCTGAAGAGCCAGCCAGAATTACAAACAAGCATCAAGGCCATACTGAGCCCTCTGTCAGGCCTTTACATATTCCAGTGCAAAGCAGTAATCATCCACTCCCCACCCCTATGTGCACCTAATACACCAGTTTGTCTACACTCCTAAAATCCAGCTGCCAATCCTTTTAAACCATCCTCAGGAGAAGGCAGACCTCATGTAGACTTATGCTGTCTGGGATGGGCAGACTGAGCTGTATGGGTAAGGGGTGTGACAGCCTAGAGACTGGAACGCTTCTGCTACAGTCAGGGTTTGGGGCATATCAGCCATTTTTGGTGAGAACTCTCTTTCGGAACTACACTTTCTTTCTGGAAGGGATGCTGGTGCAGTAAAATGCATCAGGATCTTCTGAATATTTCCCGCTTCTAGAACATGGGGCAGAGATCAGGGAAAACAGTCACGAAACCATTAGCATGTGGCAATACTAATGTATTTGGAGAGTCCCGCCTCCACCTTATTTAACATGAAGCCAATGAAATATCACTTTGCAGTGACTCTAGGTAAGCAGTTCTCCCACCAACTCCATAGAGACAGAAACATTAGAGCTGCAACCCAATCACTGTTACTCATGAGGTGGTGAGGAATCATTTATGAAAGTTGATTCACTGCTAGGAACAGGATAAATATGAAGCTCTGAAAACACCACCTCAGATTTCAACCTCTAGAATAGTCTCCTGCAAAATCTGAGTTTTGGCTTGAAATAAGTGGAGACGAGCCACTCCAAAATAAATCCAGGTGCCAGTCTTGCAGAAGACAGTCTCTGGGCAGGATGTGAATTCACTCCACACCGTTTGGTTCCATAATATACTCCTGAGGGAATTCTGTGCCAAAAAAATTAAAATTCTGCGTACAATATTTTAAAATTCTGCAAATTTTATTTGTTAAATAAATGCAGAGGCTCCAGCATGGTCTTGGGGAGACAGGCTACTGGCTGCACAGAGGTGGGAGATCAGTGCGCCCCCTGGGACACCCAACCCTGACACAGCACAAAGACCAGGCCTGCACCAGAAACACCCCAGGGCCCTGTCCCTCTGTGCCAGGTGTGGGTAGATAGGCTCAGCAAGGCAGCATCCAAGTGTGGAGGGGTTTGTTGTGGGGATCCAGCTGGGGGTTCAGAGGGCTCTGTGTGGGACAAAGTGGGTGCAGAGGGGATCTGAATACATGAGGGGGGGTGTCCGGGTGCAATGGTAATGGGACTCTGCAAGGAGGTCCAGTTGAAGATGGTTGGGGCTCAGCAGGGGCGGCCCTGGGGAGTATAGAACTTGGCAGTGTGCCTAGGGGGTTTAGTGGGGGGTCCAGATGCTAAGGGAATGGGGCTCATCGGGGGGTTCTGAGTGCAGGGGGGTGAGGCTCAGCGGGAGAAATCTGGGCTTGTATGAACCGGCCTCAGATGCCATGCGGAGGAAGAGGAAGCCCATCTTCCTCAGACCAGGCTAGCAGCTAAGCCAATGCAGGGTAGGAGCCATCATCTGGATCCTTCCCATCTTGCCTCCTGTCCCAGGCACCCGAAACATACTGCTGGGGAGGGCTGCATGATCACTCTCGTGACTTCCCTTTGTTTCCCCATCAGAAAGTCATTTTTCTGCAGGGAATCAAATAAATCTGCAGGGGACAAATTCTGTCCATGCACAGAATTCCCCCAGGAGTAACAACATAGCCCAGACACAGCAGCAATCCCAGGAAGATTTTCCTGCCATGCTGTCTTGGCTGGAAGGTGAATGAGGTCTCTGCCTCCCTTAGATTTGTTTCCTAGCCTCTACTCCTCTGTAATAATCCCAAGGGAGAAGATGGGCACATGGCTCCTTTCTGTAACTGCTACCGGCTCCTACTGCGGGGCTGCATGTCATGAAGCCTGCATCTCAGCAATGCCTCAGCCATACCAACCATAAATCAGACCCAATTCCGAGAACTGGTTGACTAAGCTTGTGCCCTTCCATACTATAGCTAAACTATTTTCAACAGAAGTGTACTCCAGAGCCAGGGCTCAGCCATGGTTTACATGCTCACAAGTAGGCTGCGGGAGATCCAGATGACGGGCACAAACATTATTAGCCATTACAGACACAGTTTTTGCACTTAAGTAGTACATATGGCCAAGACCTTAGCGAACAGGAGTGAGAGGCCATCGCTATTTACATTAGTAGCTACAGCATGTGTTATTGTGAGCCCTAGTCAAGGACCAGGATCCCATTGTGCTAGGCGCTCTACACACACAGAGCAAGGTGGTCTACTCCCTACCCAAAGAGGTGGCTGCTAAGACCATTCCTTCCCTAAGATGCTGCTGTGCTCAGCCCATTTTTTCCCATCCATGCCAACCTAAGGAGACAGCAATTTGTGAGGGCCCAAAGTATTTCGGACTCCCTGCCCATGTTGGGATAATGCCCTGGAGCTCTAGACTTCCCTGTGTACACATGCAGAGTATCCACTGCAGCATGCTCCAGAAATGCAAAAAATCCCTATGAAACCTGATCAAAATCACAGAGAGAAGTGGGGGAGTTTCCTCCCTCCCAGTTGCTCCATCCCAGCTGATTGCTCAGGAGCTTGTATGGAGTGGGGCAGAACTCCACACAGCTCAAGCACCCCACAGAGCTGTATGGAGAATGCCCTTCAAGAGGAGAGCTTCCTCTCCTGCCTGGAAAAGGGGGCTTCACACACTATGGTGCCAGCTCTCTGCTACCTGCCTGCATTCCCCAGACCTGATACCAGGAGGGAGGTAAACCCTCTGGATGTTCTTCCCAAGTTGGTACCTTCGGAGCAGATGTGTTTAGAGAGAGACCTAGTTCAGAACCCACCAAAAGCAGGGAGCCTCCCTGCCCCCCAGCTCCAAGGTGGGGGCCTACTGCCCAATACAGCATGGGGGTGGGGATGAGACAGTGGGAAGGGAAGGGGGAGCCGTTCCTCAGAAGGGCTGGGGATAGCAGGGGCCAAGGAAAGCTGAAGGGGAGTTGGGTTGAGAGGGCCAGGAGGAATCGCAAGGTCAGGAGGATAATGGAGAGGGGGTTGCCCCCCTCCCAAATGATGGCTAGGAAGGACAAATCCATCTTGTCCTTACCTGAAGGAGAGCGAGGGGGCAGCATGGATTGGGCTGGGGATGAGGAGTTGGGCTGGGATGGAGCTGCCCCCAAAGCAGGTGGGGGTGTTGTTCAGTCCTATCCTTACCCAAAGAAAATGCATCAGGAGGAATGGGGAGATTGGGGCAGGTTGGTCCCCTGTTTACCAGAGAGGTGG
>ML677375.1:0-21113 GCA_007922305.1 Dermatemys mawii
TCGCACGCTCTCTCTCGCACGCACGCTCTCTCTCTCATGCGCGCTCTCTCTCTGTCTCACGCGCGCACGTGCTCACTCTCTCGCGTGCGCACTCTCTCGCGCTCACGCGCGCGCTCTCTCTCACGCGCGCTCTCTCTATCTCGTGCTCTCTCTCTCTCGCGTGCGCGCGTGCTCTCTCGCGCGTGCGCTCTCTCTCTCGCACGCTCTCTCTCTCTCGCGCTCTCTCTCGCACGCTCTCTCTCTCTCGCTCGTGCTCTCTCTCGCACGCTCTCTCTCTCTCACTCGCGCTCTCTCTCGCACGCGCGCGCTCTCTCGCACGCACTCTCTCTCGCGCGCGCGCTCTCTCTCTCTCTGTCGCGAGAGAGAGAGCGAGAGAGAGAGAGAGCGAGAGAGAGAGAGCGCGAGCGCAAGTTGGCCAACATACGAGAGAAGGGAGACGCACGCAGAGGAAGGAGGACAAACTCAGCACCTCTAGTCACCTTCCTAGCTCTCCCCAAAGAGTTAATACACTTCAGGAAGACTCCATAGCACCTGACAACTCCTTGAAAAGGCACTGCGCATTCCCCCAAACTTATCATGCTCCAGTGAGATGCAGAGGCCTTTCCTCTGGGGCCTGGCCCATGCTAAAAAATTCTCTCCACTGACAGGAATTTTACAACTCTCCCTCAGTCCTTAACTTGAGCAAATTTCCATTTGTTCTTACTCTGAAGACCCCTGTCTGGCTTCCATTCCTGCGGCTGGGCTCAGGGTGGCTGCTCCTTCTTTGGTCTGTGCCACGGGCTGGCCATTCTCTCATCTGACCAATCTCATCTGGAACACATCAGAGAAAGAGAAAGAGAGAGAGAGAAAAAACACTCATATGCCCTGGCTGCTGCTCCTTGGAGCCCCCTTCTCTATTCCTCTCCAGCCTATCCAGGGCCTAAAATCCTCATCACTCATAAGGAATTATGGCCATCGTGATCTCTCCACACCCTCAGCCACAAACACCCAGACCCTACCCAGGATACTGTGGTCCTCTGAAGAAAAGGATGACTGCTCCCCAGTTCCATACTCAATGTGATTTCCAATGACTCAAATACAGCGATGTGGAAGGACAGACTAGAAACTACAGAGCATCTCTATGTGTGAAGGAGGGCGATCGGTGTACAACTAGTTATGGGGAGGAAAGGGAAGATCCCAGACAATTGCCAGCCACAGGCAGCGCTCTGCCTTCCCCAGGACCCAGTCCGTGGAAATGAGAAGCATTTCTCTGATCACAGAGAGGCTCCTCACTACGCACATACTGGATAGGGAGATCATTTCTCTCTCTCACACACACACCTGCTCCTCCACTATCATGAGAGCTCCTCAGCTCCACTGCCAAGGGAAATGTCCAGACTGCTCATGTCCACTTCCTCCAGAGGATCCTCCTCTGTCTGGTGCTCAGGGGCTGTTCCACTGGCCTGGAGCAGGCCTCTGTAAAAACAGCAAATAACCCATGGAAGAGCCATCACTGCCAAAAAGTCTGTAGGTGCACGAGACCTTCCACTACCTGCCTCCCTCTCCCATCTTCTCTATATCACCCCCACGGCAGTGCAAGACACGAATTGAACACTGATGGGTCAATTGGCCACAGCACACTCCCGCCCCCCGCGTCAGTACTATCACACCCATCCCCTGACATCCTGCAGGGTCTAGACCCAAGCCTGTGAGGATGCACAGCCAACACCGCTGCCCCTTTCCTGCGAAGGGAGACAGGACCAGGAGAGGCAAGAAGAGGGAGCACGTGCGTCTGTGTTGGCCAACACACAAGAGAAGATAGAGAGAGAAACATGGGAGGAAGAAAAGCAACTCAGCATGTGGAGCGACCCTCCTGATTCTTCCCAGGGCCAGCTCCAGAAACCTGCCAGCACTTGGGGGTGGGGGGGTGTTTCAGGGGAGCAGCGCTCTGGGGGGTTTGTTCTGGTGGGGTGGCACTCGGTCGTGGGGAGGGCGATGTGTTTAGGCGGGGCGGCCCTATCCCCCCCCCCCCCGGCCAGAGTTTGTTTTGGCAGGACAGCGCTCCGTCAGGGGAGGGGAGAGTTTGTTTCAGTGGAGCGGCGCTTGGCAGGGTGGTGCTTGGAGGTGGGGCGGTTTGTTTCAGGGGCAGTGCTCAGAATGGGGGCAGTTTGTTTCGGGGGGGTGACAGTCGGAGGGGGGATGTTGTTTCAGGGGGGCGGCGCTCTTTGGGCACGGCGCTCGGTGGGGGCTTTGTTTTGGCGGTGCGGTGCTCAGTGGGGGTTTTTTTGCTTGGGGGGGCCATGCTCTTTTTTTTTGGGTGGGGAAGGGGGGGAGCAAAAAAAAGTTAGAGCGGCCCTGATTCTTCCTCATGCTGGGGAGCACACACCGCTCCACCCCAGAGAAATGAGCAGTCCCTGAAAATTGGGGACCTCGTCTCCCTCGTAACCGCAGCTAATTAGGAACGTTGTTTTACAAACCCAACCCAGGTAACGGGGTGCTACTACCAGAGCCAAGGTGGGCCGTGAGCAGAGCAATCACCAAACCACACACTGATCTCGCTGACAGGGGTGGCTGTTCTGCCCCCAGTTGGATGGCTTTTGCGTGGCATCACCACTGATCACAGTCTTGTTGCTTTCGCTCCCTTTCCATCGCATGAGGGCAGTGGACACTCAGGCGTGACCACTTCTCCCTTGCTACGAAACCCAGCACAATGGGGAAAAAGAAGTAAGTCACCATCTCAGTCAGCAACATTTCGTAGGCTCTTTTTTTCACCTCTCCCCCACGGCAGGGCTCCGTCCTCAACCCTCCTCCCATCACACCTTGAGCATTACAACCCAGCGAGGAAGGACACGGCCTGTGAAGAATACCACAGCGAGTACACATGAGGAATTCAAAGCACTGACCTCTTCCTCACAGCCAGTTAAGTGGGAGGCAGAAAGCTGACAACGGTTCATGTTTGCTCAGAAGGACGACCAGGCTGCTCAGGTCCCCTTCTGTGAGTCTCCAGGAGCCGTAGCCAGAGGAGCTGAAAAAGCCAAGCATGAGCCATCACTACACAAGGCTCTATTGGTGCGCGAAATCTGGACCTCATCCCTGCCTCCCTCTCCCATCCCATCTACATCGGCCCCACTCAATGAACAGAGATCCACTGCTCTGCGAGATTTTAATCCCCTCCAACTTCTTTATTTCTCCCGAAACATAACCTGTGGGGACACGCACCTAGAACACCCGCCTGTGTCCTATAAAGGAAGCACAGCACAAGGACAGGGAAGGAACAACAGAGAGGAAGTGTTAACCAACACACTAGAGAAGAGAGAGGAACACAGGAGGAAGGCAAGACACTCACCAGCTCAAGTCATCCCCCTGGATCTAACCTCCTGATGTGGAGGACCCACTGTTCCTGGTTGGAGAACTGAACAGCCCCTGAAAACGGGGACCTTGTCTCCCTCATAACCGCAACTAATCAGGGACCTTTTCTTACGCACCCAGCCCCAAATAATGGGGCGCCCCATATGGAACAAGGTGGGCTGTGAGCAGAGCAATCACCAAACCAGACAGTTATCTCACTGAGAGTGGTGGCTGTTCTGCTCCCAAATGGACGGCTTTCGCGTAGCATCAACCATGCTCGTGGTCTCGTCGCTCTTGCTCCCTTTCCATCCCACGAGGGGAGAAGACTCTGACGCGACATTCTCTTGCAACTAAGCCCAGCTCAAGGGGAAAAAAACAAATCAATTACCATCTCAGTCAGCAAGATCTTGTAGGCTCTTCTTTTTGCGGCTCTGCCATCAACCCTCCTCCCATTACAGCTTTAGCATTACAATCAAAAACAACCCCTTGTAATAGCACGCAAAATACTCATTCTGCACAACAAAATCCTGGTCCTTTCCCCAGCCTTAATCCCACAGAGCCTTGTAACAAACAAGGAAGCACACGGCTTGTGAAGAGAACTACAGCGAGTACAGATGAGGAATGCGAAGTACTGACTTCTTACTCACAGCCAGTGGAAGACAGAAAGCTAAGGATCGTTCATGTCTGCTGAGAAGGATGTCCAAGCTGCTCGGGTCAATCTCTGCAAGCTTCTCCTTCGGTTGCTGATCCTGGACAATTCCTCTGCAAGAGCAGCTGCAAAAGCCATACATGAGCAATCACCCCACAAAGCTCTATTGATGCATGAAACCTTTTCCTCATCTCTGCCTCCCTCTCCCATTCCATCTACATCGGCCGCTCTCAATGAACACAGACTGAGTTAAAACTGACAGTCATCGCTCCACTCACACCCACTACCGTGCATGATTTCTATCCCTTCCTACATCTTCATGGCTCCTAAGACATAGCCTGTGGGGACACATAACTAGTATGCCTGCCCATGTCCTATGTAGGGAGACGGCAAAAGAGGAAAGGACAGCGAGAGAGAGGGTATGTGTTGGCCATCATACTAGAGGAGGAGGAGGAGGAGGAGGAGGAGAGAAATATGGAAGGAAGACAAGAAACTCATCACTGGAGTCATCCTCCTGGATCTAACTTTCTGCTGTGGAGGACACACCACTCCTGGCCAGAGAAATTAGCAGCCCCTGAACTTGGGGACCTTGTCTCCCTCATAACCACAGCAATTCAAAAACCTTTTCTTACACACCTAGCTCCAACTAATGGAGCGTCCCTACCTGGAACAAGCTGATCCATGAGCAGAGCAATCTCCAGACCAAACACTTATCTTGCTGAGAGTGGCAACAGTTCAGCTCTGAGCTGGACAGCTTTTGCATCACACAAACAATGCTTGTGGTCTCATCACTCTTGCTCACGGTTCCATCATATGAGGGCAGTAGACTCTGACATGTGACTTCTTTTCACTTGGTACTAAACCCAGCACAAAGGGGAAAACAAGTGTAAGCAGTGTCAGGAATGAGATCTATTCTGACATCTGGTGGCAAACTATGGGAATTGCAGTGAGTTATGGAAAATAACTTTGAGGCTGATCAATTTGCATAGACACACCCACTGCGCCTAGCCTGAGCCCACAGCAGCCCACATGGCCACTTCGGCTGATGTGGGAGCCCCAGTTTCTATGTTATTGGGGCAGGAATGATAAAGTGATGTTACCCAGTTATGTGAATGAAGGACTATGGACATGTACTTGGCCCTTGTTATGATGGAGGGACTCGCCATCATCTAGGTAGCACTCACTGGGCAAGGGCCATGTGTTTCAGAACACTCTGAGATTGAGAGAGGCTGGGGACAAGCAGGTGAGGGCTTTGTCTGAGGGTCCTACAGGCCCATTGCACCTGGCCTCTCTCCACTGTGGAATGTCAGAGTTAAATTTTGCTTCCATAAGGAGTCTGGGTTCAGGCTGCTGAGCTGAAATCTTTAGGCTCACAGGTGCACCTGCACTAAGGCTCCCCTGCTATATGCTGAAATCACCTAAGAGCTAAAGAAATCACTGAGCACTGTCTCAAGTTGGGGAGTCTGAACATAGTGCAGAGTGGCTGGTGCAGCCGAGCTGTCCGTGTGTCGGCTAGCAGGATGGGTAGCGGAGTGACTGGCGCAGCAGAGCAGTCTGTGTGTTGACTAGCGGAGCCATTTGTGCTGCTGATGGAGTGACTGGCACCGCAGAGCTGTCCGTGTGTCTGCTAGCAGGGTGGGCTAGCGGAGTGACTGGCACTGCAGAGCGGTTTGAGTATTGGCGAGCAGAGCAGTTCGTGGGATGGCCAGCGGAGCAGAGAGGATTGCGGTGAGAGCTGCAGCGGAACCCCACAGAGAGGTGGCGCAGTCGGCCTCGGACCACGTAAGGTGCCCCGTGCCCTACCCTCCATTTCCACCCAGGCTGGAGGTAAGACTCTGCCAATTGACTTTTGAACTCTGCACTGACCAGGAACAGAGACTCCTGGGCTGCTGGACTTTGGGACTATTGAGTGACTTTTTGGGGTTGTGGAACTCAAGAGCCAAAGGGAAGGCCACGGCCTATTTGCTGGGAGGGGGCTCCTGGTTCATGGTTTGGTTTAACCTTGTTTGTGGTGTTTCCCCAGTATTATGCCACATTGTTTCTCCCCGTTATTAAAAGGCTTTGGTACACTCAGACTCTGTGCTTGCGAGAGGGGAAGTATTGTCTCTTACAGACGCCCAGAGGAGCGGTATATGGTTGTCCCAGGTCACTGGGTGGGGGCTCGAGCCAGTTTTGTATTGTGCTATTGGAATGGAACCCCTGGATATGGAACCCGGCCCTTGTTGCTGCCAACTCTGATGGGCAGAAGGGTTACATAAGGTGTCATTGGAAAAGTTCTGATTTGCTGAATATGATGATCTGGTTTGTATGCATGCATTCTTTTTGTATCTGAAGTTATAAATATTGACTAGGGGGTCTGTATTTCAAAAGTGGCTGCACCTGGGTAAAACAGACTAGGCAAAATGCTTCCAGCCTAGACAGTTGGTTGGGAAGGTCCTGTTCAGGGTAATGGACCATTAGGAAAAGCAGTAAGTCTTAGAAGAAGCTTATCCTGCAGCTCCAGACAGCCTGTGCTGGTTGCTATGACCCAGCAGGGCATGCAAAGGCACGTGACCAGACCACAAGACATCGAGCTCCTCTTTAGGTACCTGTAGTTTTCTACAAACTAAGTTGGGAACTGTTTTTGGAAGGGTTCCCACCATATGCCAAAGTTATATAAGGAAGGAAGTGACATCATCTGGTGTTCTTCACTCCTCCACAACTCAATGCCTGAGAGAAGCTCCAGAAGAAAAGAACTTGGAACAGGAATGGGGACCCTAAGCTGCAAAGAAAGTGCGTCTTGTGCCTTGAGAAGCTGCAAGCCTGCTGGTATCATAAGCCATAATGATAAATTGCTAATGCATATCCAATCTTTCTAGTATTTCAGGCTTAGTTTGTGGTTTTGTTTATTTACTAGGTAATCTGCTTTGATCTGTTTGCTATCACTTATAGTCACTTCAAATCTATCTTGTAGATAATAAACTTGTTTTATGTTTTAATCACAAACCATTTGTCTTTGACTGAATTGTCTGGGGAAAATTTCAGCTTGCTTTAACACAAGCATATTGCGCACATTCCTCTCCACATTGAGGGCGATGCAAACTGAATAATATATTCATAGTGGTGGGGTTTCAACCAAGGCAGGATGCTATAGCTCTGGAGTCCTAATGGGAAGCTGGGGGTTATTTTGGCTGTAGCCTCTCTGTTGTCGGTTCATGCGGTAGCTGGTCAAAGCCTGCATGCATCTGCAGCTAGGTTGTCCCTGCTTCTGTGGATGCTGGTGGAAGTGTAGGACCGGGAGCTGTCTATGGCCTGTCAGAGCAGCAAAGGGCCAAGAGGGAACCTAGGCTGGTGTATTAGAGGGCTCAGAGGTGCCCCTCTTCCGGGGGTGGGGGGACCCATAATAGGGAGCTACAAACATCCAGCTCCAATGACTATTTCAGTATTTATCCACAATGACACATTTTCAGCCAGAGAGATGGAGGGAGCCCCCACATCAGACCATCCCAGAGCCCAGTGGTTAGAGCCCTCCCTTGAGAGGTGAGAGATGCCTCATTGCACAGCTACAGACTAGGGACAGAATGGTTAAGCAGCAGTTCTGCAGAAAAGGGCCTAGGGGTTACCGTGGACGAGATGCTGGATATGAGTCAACAGTTGCCCTTGTTGCCAAGAAGGCTAACGGCATTTTGGGCTGTATAAGTAGGGTATTGCCAGCAGATGGAGGGATGTGATCGTTCCCCTCTATTCGACATTGGTGAGGCCTCATCTGGAGTACTCTGTCCAGTTTTGGGGCCCACACTACAAGAAGGTTGTGGAAAAATTGGAAAGAGTCCAGAGAAGGGCAACAAAAATGATCAGGGGGCTGGAGCACATGACTTATGAGGAGAGGCTGAGGGAACTGGGATTGTTTAGTCTTCAGAAGAGGAGAATGAGGGGGGATTTGATAGCTGCTTTCAACTACCTGAAAGGGGGTTCCAAAGAGGATGGATCTAGACTGTTCTCAGTGGTAGCAGATGACAGAACAAGGAGTAATGGTCTCAAGTTGCAGTGGGGAAGGTTTAGGTTGGATATTAGGAAAACTTTTTCACTAGGTGAAGCACTGGAATGGGTTCCCTAGGGAGGTGGAGGAATCCTCTTCCTTAGAGGTTTTTAAGGTCAGGCTTGACAAAGCCCTGGCTGGGATGATTTAGTTGGGGATTGGTCCTGCTTTGAGCAGGGGATTGGACTAGATACCTCCTGAGGTCCCTTCTAACCCTGAGATTCTATGAATCTAGTGGAACCAGTAGAGGCAGGAACTGGAATTGTGCACAGAAGTCATCCATTTAATTTCATGTACCATATGCTGGGTAATAACATGACAGGCCTCCATGCTTGTAAAAGTAAAGTGGTTCTTTACTGTTTCAGAGGTGCTGCATTTGAGCCTCCTCCAAATTCTTCCCTCCTGCAACTTGTGCTCTTCTCTCCAAGTTCCAGGCAGGTTGCTATACCACTATGCAGGCGGAAGAGAACAGGAAAGTAAAGCTTTTATTTTAATCTCATCACAGAACAGGGAGGAGGAGAAGAAGTAGAAGTAGGAGCCAATCTAGAGCTCACCATAGCCTCAGCAACAGAAGCTGTGTTGGGAGTGCAAGAAGGCAGGATGATGGGCAGGCTGCTACTAGTCAGGCACAGGCCTCTTTCCATGTGACTCTGGCTGTCACGCATGCACCATGAAGATCTCTTACGTACAACTCTACCTATCCGCTCCATCGCTTATTGCTAAAAGAACAGTAACCACAGTCCTTACAGCTGCTCTCTTTAAATTTGATCTATAATTCTTCGGGTCTTTTCCATCAACTACTGCTGTTCTTTTCCATCTTGCAGCTTTGAGACGGAGACACACGCACACCCCATTATCGCTCTTTGGTATTGTTTGAATCTGTTCTATTCAGTTTTATACGGCTCAGCTCCCATTAATGAAATTGTAGCTGGCTTCTTAGCCCTGGTAATAGCTGAAGCCGTACATAGCTCCCCTCATGGTGGGTTACTTAAAATATTAAAGAGTGATTCACTATTACCCATAGCCTTGTCAGTTCATAATTTTTAAATAACTCCCCTTTCAGTGCTTTTAAAAAGCAAATCTGTATTATTCATAACGCTGCTAAATTGATCATGATTTCTATGATTCCATGTGGAGGAGTCAGCTTCCCAAAATTACACTTGCCAACACCTATTCAGATTAGCTCAGAGTAAAAGGAACTAAAAAAAAAAACCCAACCAAAAACAAACAAAGAAAAACAACCAACACTTTGTGTGTCCATATAGAATGTAGGAACATTGATGTCTTTGTTGAAATAAGATGTAAAAATATCAATGGAATTGCCCATAATACTTATTAGGAGGATGGAAAATAACAGATGGAAGTTGTGATTACAGGCAACAGAAATAGGAAACCACTGCCATGCCATCTGTTGGAGCTCCTATCAGCTGTCATTAGCCTTTAGCCAGGAAACAATTTGTATCCACTGAAATCCTCATGAAATTGGATTTCTGCAGTAAGCCAACCACTCTCTTTGTCCTTATGGCTCAGGGGACCAAAGCCTGCCTCGGCCTCTGTCTCTGCAGAACCAAGGCTGTTTCCTGGGGACGGCAGGCTGGGTTTGGCTGATGTCCCTGCCATTCCATGCAACCATATGAGCTTCCAACGACACAAAAGCCCAGTTGATTTTTTCCATCTCGCTTAGATTTAACAGGCCCACTGCTTTGCTATGCACATCACATGCCATTTTCTTGCTAGCTCTTGAGAAGCTGGAGCAGAAAGGAGATAGCCTGGGTTCCACTCCCATGGACAGGAGCTGAGAACGTGTTACCCGGGACTAGTGCTTATTTTGTAATAAAAGTGGTGCTGAGGTTCAAGCAATATTTCACTTTCGTAACTGACACAGCAAGCCCAGAGGGGCCGGAGCCGTGAACTCCCAGGCCCAGAGGGGCCAGGGCCCGGGCACAAATGAATCAATCAGCTTTGGGAGGACACCACGACATCTGGGTAAAAAAATTCCATCAGCTATTTTCCCATGGCAAAGGGGAACCAGCTGTTCCGCTCTAAAGCGCTATAGACCTGTCTCATTGCAGCCACACTCAGGTTGGACTGAGGTATTACGGTAGAAAATCATGCCCTACGTGAAATGGTGAATTCAATGCAGAAGCTGTGTGTAGAGGACGATCATGTGAGCACTTATTGCTTAGACGACAGTAACACGTAGAGGCTCCAGCACAGATTGAGGCAGATGCTGGGCATTCCCTACCCCAAAGAATTTACATTCGAAATAATCGCAGGGGCAGAACCAGAGGCACAGAATGAAATGAGCTGGTTAAAGTCACACACAGCAGGTCAGAGCTGGCACTCGACCACAGGTCTCCTGCCTCACCTGGCCTCTCCACTAGACTAGGCTGCCTAATTTAGGAGGCCCCCTAATCTAAGGCCCACTGAAGTCAATGCAAAAACTCCCCATGTCTTGAACAGGATCTGGAGGGGAGTTCTCAAAAGCCAATTAAATATTCTCCACCGGTTTCCTAACTCAGTGTTATGTTTTCCACCCTTAACTCTGAGCCACCCCCCACTGGCTTCTCAAGTCTCTCCAGTTAGCTTGGATTGTTAAATCCGATTTCAAGAGCGCTATAGATGCCATCTCCACTTGCCCCAGCATCTTGTTAGTAGGAGAAATCGTGGTACTCTGAGGTGTCTCTGCCTGTACTTACCAGTCATACGCTCCTATCTGATAGGACGTAAGGCAGGGCACTTTGCGGGACTCCTGGGGAGAAGAGCAATCATTATGGCTGAGGATGTCTTAGCGTTCATGACATCAGAACTCAGGGCTTTACACTGCATTGAATCTGTTCCGCTCAGTTTCCAGTTGGGTCTAATACTTGGTTTTATCTTCAAGGAAAATCTGAGGTCCCTCTTTGGAGGGTTATTTGGGTGGTTCTGCTGCATGTGAAAGGCAGTGGAGTCATGAACATCCCTGGGTTACCTTTGAACGGTTATTTATTCTTTCCCAAAGCAGAGCAGTGTGATTTAGCAGAGACAAAACATAGGAGTCTTTTTAATGAATTGCAAATGCTTCGGAGAGGTTCATAGCAACAGACAGAACTGCACATACAATAGTAGGTTTAAATACCATCAGGATTATAACACAGGCCAACTGAAGGCAGAGCTGGCGCTCTATTCCTACTGCACAGCATTGTGGAAGAGAAAAGCGACAACATATAAAAAGACAGGGAGTTCACCAGACTTTGAAATCCCTGGCCTTTGTCAGTGTCTCAAAACCTGAATTTCACGTCTCTTCTGCATTCAGCATCCTTATATTGTGCAGACAGAAAGAAAAAAACCTTTCATGTGCACTCGGAAAACTCTGGCGTTATATCTCAGCTAGAGCAGAATGTATGTGACCAAAATGTTCTGGCCCAAGTGACGTATCTATGCCATTAGGCAGCTGTTTTTCAGCACATATTAACTCTCTCTCAGTATCTCTTAATTAGGCAACTTGATAAATCAAGTATTTTGTATTCAAAAGTCCCCAAACCCTCTATTGTGTAATCATGTAACTCGTCTCTGTGCTTTTCTCTGCCTTAAGAATGTTAGTGGTAGTTTTGCCTGGTGGCTGAGCGCTGGGGCTTTTTGTACCACATGCAGGAGGCCTAGGTTGGATTGCTGGCACCTCAGGAGCACGTACAGTCTTTAGGAAGTAGGCGAGGGGAAGGGGTGGGATTTGAATAGCTCTGCATTGTCCCCGCTGGTTGGGGTGGGAGTGGCATTTGCAGGTTCTGAAGGGAACAGCCTCCTACCCCACCCCCGGCAGAATAATTCTGGACATGACATGGGGGACTGGATGGTGAGCAGAAGCCTGGCATACTAATTAAGTTGTAGGAGTCAGACTATCTAGGCCCTGTTCCTGACGGTTCTGCTCTTCTCAGTGAGGCACCCACAGTGTCCATTTAACACATAAGTTACTGTTATTGAAACATTCGATCACTCTCACGCAGCAGTAACCAGAGCCTGGTATTCCCTGCATTGCAGGCCCACACTTCCAGAATGGAGGATGCCATTGGTCTCTGCAGCTACCTCCCGGACTCTTGCAGATCAACAGTAGAAACTGCCATGCCCATTGGGGTCACAGAGCATGTGTAAGTCCTGTCATTTCTCTGTGCCTCACTTTCTGCTTTGATCCGTGGAAATGAAATGTGTGGTACTAGTCCGATTTGTATGAGATTTGTGTGTGACTTCAGTAAAACACACATTATAGAATACTACTAACATTCCTCCAGTACCAGCATCCTGATCGGACCCCAGTGTCACTCCTCTTTGGACCTGCTCAGGAGGAGAGATCAGTGATGCACATTCGGGTGGTATTCTGAATGTAACTTGCTTTATGTACACACAACCAACACTCTCAGAATGTGGGCTCCAGGCTAGGGTGGACACATGACTCCAATTAGCTGCAAAGAGTCAGGTGAGGCCATTAGGTTACTGTGAACACCCGACTCTAAGATCCCTCTAATACTGTAAACGAGCTCACTCGGGTCAGGCCAGGGGGAGGAAAGGGGAGCAAGAGGAAAGGAAGTGAGGCTGAAGGGCTGGGAAATGAAGACACCCTCAAGCCATTGGTAAGAGGAGCCCTAAGGTTAGGGTGAAGAAGAGAGAAGCGGGAGAGCTGTGGGGAAGTGGCCCAGGGAAATGTAGCAACTCTGGCAGTGAAAGGTTGGCTGCCAACAGCTGCTACCACTAGGGTACCTGGGCCGGGACCTGGAGTAGAGGGCAGGGCCGGGTTCCCCGCAACCCGCCACCACAGAAACACCTCCTGGGAGGGGAGACAGGCCCCTGTCAGGACAGGAGACTATAACGGTTCTGAAACAAGCCCGTAAAGACAACAGAGACTGTGGGACTTCTCTCACCAACCTCCTTGCTGGCTTATGAAGAAAAGGGCTCGGTAGACTGTCCCGCTGGCCCTAGAGAGAGAAGGGCTACGGGTCGCAGTGAGCCTCTGAGGCTGCCATGAAGTGCCTGGAAACACAAGACCCATGGAGACAAGGTCGGAGCTCTTCCACACCAGATTTTCTGAACAAAACGTCATTTTGAATTGAAAACCAGAATTTTTTATTTAAAAATGTCAAAATAAATGTTTCAATAATTTGAAAACATTTGTCTCAAAAACTTTGAGTTGAAAGAATTGATGAAAACTGACCCTCTCCCATGGCAAGTTTCAGTTTTGACAAACTGGCATTTCAACAACAAGAACAAAAATTGTTGAAAAATTCCTGACCAGCATTACTAATGTTAGGCACAGTGAGCCTTCCGGCCCCAGCGACGATGTGAGCGGTGAGGAGATGCTTGATCTTCCAGTTAGTCAGAGTGCAGGTGACCTGACAGCTACTGCAGCATCCGTATTTCCATCTCAAATGGATGTAACCAGGCACATTTCTGAAGAAAAGTGTAGATCAGAAAACAGTGAAGTGGAGGTGCAAGGAACAGCTGCTGTTGAGTTTAGTTCCTTCAGTCTAGATGATCCAGGACTGTGGACCTACTTGAGCAGAAGCCTGGGGGACTTCCTTGTACTGCATGGACCACAGCCAGTGAAAAACTTCATGTTCCCCAAAGACGATGAAAACAGACGTTTACATCCAACACATTACTGCTGTGAAATCTCCAATGGTGACAAACTGGAGAGGCCATGGCTAATGTACTCAAAAACCCAGAATGCTGCATACTGTTTTTGTTGCAAACTCTTCCAGTTTAATGTTCCAGCCACACTGGGTTCTACAGGAAAAAAGGACAAGAAAAAAAGCTAGCTAGAAATCTGGCATGCCATGAGAAGGCAGCAAATCACCAGAGAGCATCCATAGGTGGCAAGAGCTTGAGAGGAGACTAAAGTTAAAGGCCACGCTAGATGATCAGCATCAAGAGAAAACTGCATCAGCGTCTCTTTACTGGCAAAATGGTCTGAAAAGGCTCATTGCCATTGTGAGAACGCTTGCTACCCAAAACCTAGCACTGCGGGGCACTGCAGATCAGCTGCATGTGCCAAACAATGGAAACTTCCTTAAAATTGTGGAGCTGATGGCTGGGTTTGATGTTGTAGTCCAGGAGCATCTAAGAAGAATCACCACCCAAAAAACGTACACAACCCACAACTTTGGAAAAACAAACAATTCAAAATGAGACCACACAGTTACTGGCAACAAAAGTCAAACAGAAGATTGTGGCAGATCTGAAGTCTGCAAGATATTCCTCTGTTATTCTGGAGTGCACACCTGACATCAGCCAAACGGAACAAATGACTTTAATGGTGCATTTTGTAACAGCAACAACAGAGCCTAGTGAAAATGTCCCTGCAATGGTGACTGTCAGAGCATTTTCTAGAATTTATTGACACTGATGATACTACAGGAGCTGGTATGACAAATGTGCTTCTTAATAAGCTGGAAGCTACGGGAATTGCGATAGCCATGAGAGGTCAGGGCTACGATAATGGTGCCAACACGGGAGGGAAGAACAGAGGAATGCAGACACTGATCCGAGAGTTAAACCCTCGAGCTTTTTTTGTCCCGTGCCGTTCTCATTCACTGAACTTGCTGGTCAGTGATGCAGCATCAGCTTCTAGTGAGGCTGCTGAATTTTTTAATGTAATTCAAAGCATCTCTGTATTTTTCTCTGCATCAACTCCTCACTGGCAAATTTTGAAGCAACATCTGGGAACATCCTCTCTGACACTGAAATCACTGAGTGCCACACGAGGGGAAAGTCAAGTGGAGGCGATAAAGTCTATCAAACACCAAATCGGGAAGACTGATGATGCCATAGTTGCCATTATGGAGGATAATGCTATGACAGGAACCGTTTGTGGGAGAACAGTGGCAGAGGGAAACAGAATCACCAGAAACATACATAACTTCACATTTCTGTGTGGCTTAGTGTTGTGGCATGAAATATTGTTTGAAATAAATGTTGTGAGCAAGAGACTCCAAGGTGTTGACCTTGATATATCTGGAGCAATGGAACAACTGGACAAAGCAAAGTCTTACCTACAGTCTTACTGGTCAGATGAGGGATTTCAAAACATTCTGAAGAGTGCACGGAAGCTGGCAGAGAAACTTCACACTGGAGCTATTTTCCCACCCATTCAAGAATACAGGTATCACTGAAGAAGACGACATTTTGATTACAAGGCACAGGATAATCCCATAAGAGACCCCAAACAACAATTCAAAGTTGAATTCTTTACCAGGTGCTACACTGTGCAATAGAGTCAGTTGAAGAACATTTCATGCAGCTCAAGGAACACAGCAGTATATTTGGGATGTTGTGATATTCCAAAACTCCCCACTATACCTGAAGAAGACCTACACCAGCAATGCAGGGCACTAGAGATAGTGCTAACACATGACGACATGCGTGATATTGAAGTGTTCTCCTTCATTCTCCCTGGACACACAACAACAGATTTAAAAGTTACCATCCTGCAGCAAAAAAACTTCAAGACCAGACTTCAAAGAGAAACTGCTGAGCTACAGTTCATTTGCTAATTTGACACCAACAACTCCGGACTGAACAAAGACTATGAATGGCTAGCTAACTACAAAAGCAGTTTCCCCTCTCTAGGTGTTCATACCTCCAGATCAGCTGCTAGAAGAGGACCTCATCCTCCCTGGTTAGAGATAACAAGGTGGTTCAGCCTGATTGAACTAACCTTGTTGGATCTAACCTGGTTCTTGCCTACTTATTTATACCTGCCTCTGAATACTTCCACTGCATGCATCCGACAAAGTGGGTACTAGCCCTTGAAAGCTTATGCTTCAATACTTTTGTTAGTCTTTAAGGGGCCACAGGATTCTTTGTTGCTTCTGCAGATCCAGGCTAACACAGCTACCTCTCTGATTCCTGCAACAGTTGCCAGTGGAGAACGCAGCTTCTCCAAGCTGAAGTTAATAAAAACAAATCTACACTCCACAATGACACACGAGAGGCTGGTCGGCCTTGCAGCCATCTCAATAAAGCATGAGCTGGCCCAGACTGTGGATCTTCAGGATCAAATCTTTGCAACCGAGAAGGCAAGGAAAGCCCCTCTTGGATTATTCAAACCGATAAAAATGCCAGTGTTTACTCTGCAGACAAGAAAAGTTACATTTGCTGTTCAGGCGTTTGAAAGTTAAGTGTTACTTACAATTTTTGAACAAGGCATTGTAAGTTGTTAGTTCTCCTTTATTGGGTAGGTAGCAGAGCAGCCCCATGAGAGGAAGAAGGCAGAATTGAGACCGTTCAAAGTTTTGGCCCAAGCGAGGAAACATGGGGGCATAAGTTAAGCTCCCCATCTCAGGTGCCAAAAAGTTGTGGGCAGGACTTGGCCACCGGACTCCTTGTTGTTTTTGTGGATACAGCCTAACATGGCTACCCCCTGATATTTGAAACTTAGGTTTTTTACTAGATCTTAAAAGGAACAATTACAAAATTAAACATGAAGAAAACTCTCTTGAGGTTTAGCTTAAAGGTTACAAGCAAAATAAATGTGTTAGTCTCTAAGGTGCCAAAAGCACTCCTGGTTTTTTTAAGCAAAACAAAATCATCTGGGGTTAGATCAGAGGAGTCCATTAGCCACAAGAAATAAACAGAAATAACTCTAATTGCATCTTTTTAAACATTTCTGATCTATTTACACAGCTGGAGTTTCAGATAAGTTGATTTGGTGGTTTTTTCATACCTGGTTTTAAAGCTGCTTACAGCATTGCTGCTCTGTGTCACCACTCTTTCCTGGAGACCCACAACACACAAAGGGAAGTCTCCCCCTCCCCCGCATTTTAAAAAGTTCTAGCCCTCCTATTGGCTCTTTTGGTCAGATGCCCGCTCATTTTCCTTTTCCTAGGGAACTCTGTTAACCCTTTACAGGTTAAGCAAGCAGAGAACAGCCACCAAGTTTCAGCTAACTGGCTGGCTGGGTATCCCCCTTCTTTTATCATAGCAGTGATGGACTGGGCTGGCTTGTGGGGGGCTGCCTGGCACGTGGGGGTCAGCGCTGGCAGCAGGCACACGGGGATTGGAGTTGATTGGGATGCAGGGGGCCATGTGAAGGGGGGTGGAGCGATAGGCGAAGAGCTACATAGAAGGGGTGGCAGTGCTGGTATTTTTCTCCACATGCCAGCTCTTGGAGCCAGGTGATTATGGGACTCTCACTGCCTGCAGTTTAAAATGGCTGCTGTGTTGCGTGAGGGCAGAGCGAGGACTTAACCTGGGCTTAGAGACCAGGAGGCAAGTGAACCCGCCCAGCATTGCGTATTGGGGTTTAACTCATGAGTGTCAGTCCAGTCTCATGAGTGTTTGCGGCCTGACGGGTGTCCCTGAACTGCTGGAGGCTGCTGAGGTCTAGGAGCACAGGGCAGGCAAGTGAATCCACCACTCCCGCCCGGCCCACTGCTGCTGCCTGAGAGGGGTGAGTGAGAGGGGCCTGCTTGTTCTGCCCATCCCCCCTTCATGGCCCAGCAAACAGGTCACCCAGCTCCCCACCACCCCTCCCCATTTTGAAACTGAGAGCGCCCTGCCAGGGCTATGGCCTGCACCCTGCAGGGACACCGGCTCTGTGGCACCCGGGGGCCGGGGAGGTCCCCGCTGCCGCGTTAAGCTTCAGCTGCCCCTGTTGGGGCAGGTTTCTCTCTATGAGGTGGCCTTGGGATGAGCATCCACCACCCCAGGGTTTTGGACAAGCTGCTTTGTGCCTCAGTTTCCCCACTCATGTCTAAGGGCTAATGCCCATGTCCCCGGCGTGGCAGGCTGTATTCATCAGTGGCTGCAGTGTGCTGGAAATACACCACAGCATTTACCTGGGTGCTGGCGCCCCTGTTAGAAACATTCCCGTGTGCACAGTACTGCCCCAGGGCTCCTCAGGCCACGAGCATCCCCCCTTCCCCCTCCCCCGCCCCGACCGGGGCTGTTCCTGGGGAGCTGGGATGTCTAGGACTGGCTTGACGTGCTGGGTGTCTGTCTGCAGCCAGGGCTTGCCTGGTGATCCTTCCTCAGGGGCTGGGCGGGTCCCAGCTAGTAGAATGGGCACCAGAGCACAGGCACCTGAAGCCAAGAAAGGGGCTTTGGCCTCTCCAGCCTGCCCTCCTGCGCCCAGTGCAGGCCCAGGGATGCTGCTGCCAGCTCTCCCCAGCCACTGCCTCCTTCCCCCGGCTGCAGCACGGCCCAGGCTCCCTGCACGAAGGGGTGGAGGTGGAGGCCTTGCAGGCGGGTTTCTGATTTCGCCCCGTCTCCTTTGGATTCGTGACGTTTGCTCGGTTCTCCTCAGCACCCAGGCCCCGCGCACTGGTCCAAGAGGCCTCGCCAGAGCTGACCGCTGAGTGCACTGGCCCTGGAGTAGCTGTAGTCCCTGCTGTGCGTTAGCCTGGTGTAAAGTCCACGGGCAGCCAGCCTGCCCGACAGAGCGCGGTAAGGCAACCGTGATGCTCAAAGCTTTGTCGCCAGGCTGGGGCAGGGGTAGGGGGTGGGGGCAGTGCAGCCTGCAGCCCCCTCCAGTCTGGTGAACGTGCCTGCAGCACACATCTGGCACGGGGGAAGGGGGTGGGTATAACTGGAACCCCGTGACTGGTGTGGCACGAGTGACTAGGGACGGGTTATTTACCGCCTCACTCACCACACAAACGCCTGGTCGCTGTGCTAAGCTGCCTCTTCCCAGTCTGACAGCTGTGCCATGCCCCAGCCACTGGCCTCACACAGCTGTGCGCCCTTTCCAGTGCTACCACAGGGTGTCAGGTGGGGTGACCAGCCGGCAGGTCAAGGGGTCGGCGTACCATGGTTTTATATCGATCGGGGCAGCGCACTCGTGTCTGGTTTTAGTCACTCGCTCTTTCCTAATGGGGCCTAACGTTCTGTGAGCGGTTTGCCTGCTGCTCACCAGTGGCTGGTTTCAGGACCTGCTCCCCGCTGACTCCAAGCGCTCTGGGTAGTTGGGATTAGATTTTCCAGCATGCATTACTTTGCGCTTAGCAACACTGAAATCCAGCTGCCATTTTTTTTTTTTGTTGCCCAGTCACTCACTTGCGTGACAGCTCAGTTTTGGACTTAACCATCTTAAATAATTATCTAGTGGCTACAAATTTTGCCACTTCACTGTTTACACTTTTTCCCAGACCCTTTATGAATATGTTGACTAGCACAGGTCCCAGTACAGCTCCGGAGGAGGTGGGGAGGGAGAGCACACCTCTGTTTATCTCTCGCTCTCCCCGTGAACGCTGACCCTTTGTTTCCTAACATCTAACAAGTTACTGAGCCATGACAGACCTTCCCTCTTATCCCACGACAGCTGCCTTTGCTTAAGCATCTTTGGTAAAGGACCTCGTCAAATGCTTTCTGAAAAATCCAGGTATACTAGGATCACCTGGTTCATCTTTATCCGCATGCCTATCGATGCCCTCAAAAAATTCTAGTAGCTTGGTGAGGCATGATGTCCTTTACGAAAACAGCGTTGACACTGCGTCAGCATAGCACGTTCATGTATGTTTGTAGGTGATGGTTTTGTTCTTTAATACTTTTCCCAATTAGCCTGGAACTGACATTAGACTTACGAGCCTGTAACTGCCAGAATTGCCTCTGGCGCCTGTTTTAAACTCAGCATTTGATTAGCTAGCTGCCAGTCCTCTGGTACATGTGAGTTCAGTGATAGTAACTGTGGCATGTACCCTAAGTCTTCAATTTCATAGCTGAGTTCCTTCAAAACACCTGGGTGAATCCCTTCTGGACCTGGTGATGTACGACTGTTTAGTTTGGCACTTTGTTCCAAAAACCTCTTCTACTGGCACCTCATGTTGAACCAGTTCCTCAGAATTGACACTAAGAACAATGGCTCGGGTGGTGATTTCCCCCTCCCCATCCCATAGCTTCTGCAGTGAAGCCTGCTGCAAATAATGATTTGTTGTCCTTAGCAAATTGCTGTTCATAGTCTTTCCTGGCCTGTCTAATTATACACCAGACCCTCACTATAGCTCAGGGTTCGGGATCCATGCACGGTCCCGTGCTAACGTGGGGGACTCATTGCCATGGATCCCAATTTAAATATTAAAATTTGGGATCCATTAGCAATACCGGGCTCTGGCAAGCGGCTGGTGTACTTTAACACTTGTCTTGCCAGCGTTTATGCTCCTTTCTCTTTTCCTCAGTGGGATTTGACATCCAGGTTTTTAAAGGCTGCCTTTTTGCCCCAAGCTGCCTGTTGTACTCTGGTTAGCCATTGTGGCATTTTTATTTTGGTCCTCTGATCTGCAGTATACATTTACTTTGAGCCTCTGGTGTGGTGTTTTTAACCAGGCTCCAGTCAGTTTGCAGACATTTCTTCCTTGTACCTATTTCTTTTAATTTGCATTTTACTGACTTGTGCGGTTCCTCTTTTTGAAGTTAAATGCTACTGTAGGTAGGTTTGTTTTATATGTTGCCCCATACCATGGTATCACGGTTAACTACATTATGATCACTAATACCAAGTGGTCCAGCTGTATTCACCTCTTGGGGCAGATCCTGTGCTCTACTTAGGACTAACCAAGAATTACCTCTCCCGCTGTGTGTTCCAGGACTAGCTGCACAAAGAAGCTCTTATTAATGGGGTCTAGATAGGGTCTGTGCAACTACTAGGCAAACTAGGCAGCCGCCTAGGGCACCGAGATTTGAGGATGCCAGAAAGTGGTGCTCAAAATGTCTGGGATGCTCGCCTGGCGCCGGCTAACGTGTAACCCTCTTCCCGCCGCTGCGCGAGGGGGCACTGCAGCTTTGATGGCTCTGGCCGGCCAGGAAGCGATGTCATTCCTCCTCCGGCCACCAGGGGCGCTGCGCTGCAGGAGCCACGTGGGCCACGCCTGGCCCTGGGCACGGGCCCTGTTGCTGCTGCTGTTCCCTTGGGCCTGGGCTACCCCCTGCTGGGCTGCTCTGAGCCACTCTCCCCATGAGGACCTGCCACCCTGCCCGCAGGCAGCCCGCCCCACACTCCCTGCCTGCAGCCCGCCCGCCCGACACACACACCCGTGCCCTGCCTGCAGCCAGCCCGCCCCGACACACACACCCGTGCCCTGCCTGCAGCCAGCCCGACACACACACCCGCGCCCTGCCTGCAGCCAGCCTGCCCGACACACACACCCGTGCCCTGCC
>ML677375.1:21123-37236 GCA_007922305.1 Dermatemys mawii
GCAGCCAGCCTGCCCGACACACACCCGTGCCCTGCCTGCAGCCAGCCCGCCCCAACACACACACCCGTGCCCTGCCTGCAGCCCGCCCCTGCCCAGTTTAAATATTAAGATAGAGCTTGGCATTCATAGCCCACCATATAGTTTCTGTGCCAAGATGTGGCTCTCAGGCCAAAAAGTTTGCCCACCTCTACTGTTGGGGAGTCCTCATGGACAGATCACCGGATCCAGGAGACATGGGTCTGCCAGGGACCTGCTTGGTGACCTTAACCAGGCTCTGCCTCAGTTTCCCATCTGTAAAACAGGGCTGATACTGACTCTCTGCTGGAAATGTATTTATTTTTCTCTAAATGAGCTCACGGGCAATAAATAAAACAAACATGTCAACGCTCTGAACACACACCTATGTACATCTGACACACATAGACACCTGTAGCAAGGGGGCCACTGGGACGGAGAGGGCTGGGCTCAGGAATTATTGCACTGCTCGCTGGATTTTACCCAAAGCTGCCTCCTTGCTGTACCCTTGGAGAAGCATTTATGCCCCCCCTGGTCAGAGAGGGCAGCCAGCAGGGTAGATTCTGTGCAAACATCAAAGCGAGGATCTCTCCGATGGTGGGCTGTGGTATTTTATTACCTGAAGTGCAGGGCAAGAGAGCAGGAGCCATTTAAGGCGCCAGCGCTAAAGCAAATAACCCACCCCCGTGTGCGTGCCCAGCCAGCAGTGAGACTGTGGGACCAGCGGAGCCTCCAGGCCAGGCCACTTCTGCCCATTTGGGTAGGACACCATCCAGCACCACCCGCTGGAGCGGCCATCTCGTGGATAAAGCGTTAATCTGAGGTCCTGCTTGCTTTGGTCCCAAGCTCCGGGAAGACACCCCTGGGAGCAGGAAGGGCGTGGGGATGGAAAGCCTCCCCTGGCAGGTAGCACTGCCCCAGACATTGACAATACCTGCTGTGGTGCCAAGGGGCTAACACCCATCCCCCCATGGCACTGGCAACAAGCTCTCTGTCTCTCTCCACTCCCCGCCAGGACTAGGGCATCAGAATTCAGCGGTCACTGCACACAGCACCGTCAGCCATTCGCCCCCACGCTCCAGAACCAGCTGACTGCCCCCCGCGGGCAAGCTCACCTCCACCCCACCCCACTCCACATGGAAGAATTGCAAAGACAACAGAGACCCAGGGACACAACAGGCCTGGTGGGGTTGGAAGTTTCTTGCTCTTGGCAAACAGTGTCTTTAAACAAATCCAAGTACAGATCGCACCCACCCCCTCCATCCCCAAACACTGAACTTCTCCCAGTCGTATAAAGGGGGCAGGTGATGGCGAGGTGACTGACTCCACGGTGCATCTGCAGTGACAGTGGATGATGTGAAATGCAATGCTGGGCAGGCTGGGGAGGAACTGATCGGCTCACTGAGGGCTTGGCTTGGGGAGGAGTTAGCCTGTGGGGGTGGCACGTACAAAGGGACAGGTTTTCCCAAACCCATAGCGCTGACTGCAAGACATGGGCACATGCAAAGGGAAGAGCAGGTGGCCTGTGCAAGTACCCAGGGTTGACGAGCTCAGAGGTGCCGCTCAGCTCTGCTGAACATTTGAGCCAAACTATCTTCCTGCAGCAGAGCAGGGCACTGCGTGTTTCTTCCTTTACGAGGCAGTTACAACCCCCGCTGAGTCAGGGGCCAAGACGGTGTTTAAAAGGGGCTGCAGGAAAGAGAAACCCCTGCTCCAAACAGCATTACTGAGACCATTCTGATAAACACCATCGCTCTCTTCTGCCACACGCCGTCCAGCACAGGGCAGCTCAGTCCGCTTGTCCCGCTGCCTTCAGGCCTGGACACCTGATCACCCAGCTGAGCAGCGGCGCTGGGGAGACGGTTTCCACTGGAACTAAGGCACAAATCCCTGGGAGAAATAAACACGGCCAGGAAGGCAAGACAAGGCCGGTCAGCAGTGGGGGGTGCCTGTCCCCACGTGGCCAGAGCTGTCCACTGGCCGAGACCCAAGAGGAAATGGCTCCATTAGCTGCTATTTTTTATTTCCGTCTGCTGAGCTAGAAGATTGGGGCTCGCTCCACGGAGCGCAGGGTTCTCTCTCCACCGCCCCACCTGAACAGAACCCAGAGCCGTGGCAGCGAGGCTCAGAGCGCCCAGGCCTCAGAGCGCCCAGGCCTCAGAGCCTGGGCTCCAGCCCAAGCCAGAACTTCTAAAGGGCTGGCTGGAGCCCCTGACTCAGCTGACCCGAGCTCTGAGACTCGCTGCTGCAGGGTTCCCGGGGGTTTCTGGTAGCGTAGACGTACCGGGTAAGCTCCAGAGCTCGGTGAAGTAAGTGGGAGCCGTGCCAAGGGGACCGGGATCAGCGTGAATCTAGGGCTGCTGACAAGGGGACAAAGCGCTGGGACCCACCTTCTCCTGCATGAGACTGCAGCTGATAGAGCCTTAGTGCAGCTGGACTCAATACTGCCCCTGAGCCCAGGTCTGGAGCAGGGCCTTGCACACTTCTGGCTTTCAATGATGGGGACTCGTTGACCCTCAACTGCCCTGTACATTCAGAGTAGGAAAGGCCTGTCTGTGGACGCTGCCAGGACAGTGGCCCTGCCCAAGGTACCAAGGTTGCTCCGCCTGGAGAAGAAACCCTGCTCTAGGGGATAAAAAGGCTATTTGGATCTGGGGAATAACATTTCTGAGGCAGGCAGAGCAGCACCTTATGGTCATGGATGCTTATGAATCACTGATCTGCGTGCCATGGTCCCCAGCTTCCCAGCATGGCACTGTCACCATCTAGCCCCAGAAGACGGAGCCTCACCAGAGTCCCCGTCAGCTCATGCTCAGATGTCCAGTGTTCCAGCTGAGTGTGGTGAGTGCAAAGCATGCACACGAACACTGGCCATGCCCAGGTAAAGGAACCCCCTTTTCTGATACAAGATACATTACTAGAAGCAGGGCTAGGAAGGAGACAGGATCCTACCCCTAGGAGCTACCCACAGAGATTGTTCCTTAGACAGAGTCCAGGGCACAATGACGGTGATTTGAACTCGCACTTGTGGAAATGCACCCGTTAATCCCTGTCCCAACACAGGAGAACGGTACAGGAGCCCCACACTGGTCCTTGCAGGGGTGGAATAAGAGGAGTTGCTTTCTAGCTGCTTTGAGACCTGCATGCTGTTGTGCTCATAGTTAAAACAAATAGGTTGCAGAATCACTGACAGCACAAATGTTGCATTTCAGTACTCAGAGGAAATCACTGCAATAAATCACATGGTCGCAACTTTGTTTTTAGCAAGTCTGTGTTTTAAAACCAGACGCCTCCTGGTCAGGTTAAAAATACTTCTGCCGGGTGTTTGTTTTGGGAATTTCATTACAGAAATTAGGAGAAAAAATTAAAACGAGGCACTTTGGGAAACTGTAATTTTCTTCCCCAAACAAAACCGGTCAGACACATTGTCAGGATTCGTGTAATTCACAACTTCAGGCCTTGCTGCTTAAAAAAAACAACAAAACAAACGGGGTAAGAAGTTTCTCTACAAAGACAAGGACTCCGCAGGCGGCTCGAAGCCAGCGGCAGAGCAGCCGTTATTGCTCGGTATCGAGGTGGCCAGCGGTGCCAGTCAGTTATTGCAGCCCCAAGGCTGGCGGTGAGGTCGGCATCGCACCTGCTGGAGGTGGTGATGGGGCTGTGCAGGGAAGGGAGGCCGCGTGCACACCCACGGGGACTGGGAAGCTGAACACGAACTGGGAGGTTGGCGGGGAGGCGGCCTGGCCTCGCTCTCTCAGTGTCCCCGAGGGGCTGGTGGACTCCGCAGCACAGGACGTGGCCAGCACCTGGGACTCAAACTGCAGCAGCTGCCCCATGAAGCTGAAGCTGGGGGAGATGATGCTCCTGCGCTGCTTGACGAACTCAAAGGCCTCCTCCAGCGTCACGCGCTGCGTCATCATCAGGTAGGCCAGGCAGATGGTGGCCAAGCGGGAGACGCCGGCCTGGCAGTGCACCAGCACGTGGCCCTGGCAGCCCTTCACCGAGCCTGGGGGAGAAGGGAGAGGCTGTGAATGGCTCACCCCCTGGACACGGGGCCTCTGGCCCCAGAGACAGGAGCTGACAACAGACCAGGCCGCCCAGGTGATGGGGGAGCAGGTCACAAGCTCCACACCCCGGCTTGCCATCAGGCGCCTCTACCAGAGGCCTGAGCACGCCCGGCCCCCAGCCTTCCACTCCCCGCTCTGGAGAGCAGGCACCCAACATGAGTGGTGCTTTGCGGGGGGCTTTCCAAACCCGTGTGGTGCCTGCCCCACTGCTGGGTCACAGGAAGGTTCTAGATGGGGTGTGGGGCCCCGGGGAAATGTACACTTCTCCTGCTCCAAAGGGGAGTCCCTGGGCCGAGAGAGCAAGTCGTCCTCCCGCAGCCCCCCGCATCTGTTCTCCCCCACACAGCGCCCAGGCTTAGCCCGCAGACCAAACATACCTATATACTCTATGGCTTCCAGGAACCAGGAGCTGATGTCGGCCTTGTGGTTATCCTCCACTGGGATGCACTTGTACTGATAGTGTCCTTCAAAGTGATTGGGACAGTCCGACGAGACATTTAAGAGGGCTGTGATGCCTACTGTGTCCAGCACGTCCCTGCGGGCTGCGTGATACACACTGCCAAGGTAGAGGAAGGGAAGGATTTCGACTGGGCCTCCCTGTTTCCGGAGAGAGCAAAACAAAAGGTCACTGTCCGTGGGGAACATCGCTGGGAGGCCAGAGAACGTCATGGGCAGAAGGGGACGGAGGCTGGGAACTGCTGCCAGCAAGTCCTTCATCTTCGAGAGTGATGCAGGATTTGGGGGATCATCCATCTGAGTGGCCTACTTGGGGCCCCTTGAAGGGGCCTGGTTCCCAGGGTCTCCTGCCAGGCCACTAAGAACAGAGACGTGAAGAATCACTCCATGTTTCTGGAAATGTAGGTTCTGGGGCCCTGTGAGCAAATAAAACCCTCCAGCTATGGATGAATCTCAAACATCCCCCCTGAAGCCAGAGTCACTCTTGACTCAGGCCCAGGTAACAGAGCAGGCTGCACACAGCCATGACAGACTAGTCTCCGGAGCCGAGAGCGGCATCCATTACAGCAGGCCTTCCCAAATGAGTTACCTGCACACCCCTGTTGGAACGGGCTGTTCCCCCCCAGGACCCCAGACAGCACGGGCAACACCCCTGGAAGAGCAAAATGGTGTACAGTGTGTGCAAGGTCATTCTGTGCACAGGACATGTGAGGTCATGGCACGTGGCTCACAAGTGAGGAGCCACCCGATGCTCAGGGTGGTGTAATGTCATGGCACGTGGGAAAATCCTTGTGGCACTATACCCAGGTCAGTGTGCATGGTGCTCAGAGGAGGGCTGAAGGATGGGGATGTACCTGATCATGCAGGGGGGTCCCGCAGGAGCTGCACCCCAGTTCAAGCGGCTCCGCGCTGGCAGGTGGAGAAATGCTGCTCAGAGATTTCGTTTTTGCACAGAATTCTGGGTACTCTGAGGAAAACCTCTCGTAGCCTCCTGCAATTAGAGGGACAGACACAAAGGGTCACCCTAGGAAAGCGATTTCATTAGACAAATCTGTCTACAGGAGGCTGCCCGCATTCCCCGCCATCGGCTGACAGAATGCAGCTCTACATTTGCCGCTAGATGTCACTACTGCAAGGAAACTGCTCCAGGGGATGGGGCTAGTGATTTCTAGTCTCCATCTCCTAGTACATGGCTCTCAGGGAAATGCTATAGTGCGGGGAGGGGTCGCCTAGGACTGCTAGACCAAGGGACAGTCCCCTCTCCTCGAGCACATGGGCTATGCTCTGCCACTCCTCTGGACTCCCAAGGAGGCATCAGCAGCTCCAGGAAAACCAGTGACAGACAAGAGCATTGCAGCAGCTCACACTGCCCAGGATTGGGCCCTTAGCTCCCAAAGCCCCCGCCCAGGGCTAGCTTTCCCCCATCTCCCAGGTGGCCCTTGTGACCAGCACACACAGCATCTCACTTCAAATCCAGCAACCAGGGGTGGGTGGGGTGAGCACTTCTGGGGGGAGGGGTGCACGTGCACATCACTCAGCAGTCCCTCCTCCCAGATCAGGAGAGACCCCCCCCGTTTCTTCCTGTCACCCAGCATCCCTCCTCCCCACTCTGAGACTACAGAATAATCCCCAGGCTGGAAAAACCCAGCCCCTGGGCAGCATTTCTAGAGCTCAAGTAACAGAAGCGCCATCCTGGTACCCACGCTGAGTCAGATCATGTCCTCCTGGGGGGATCAGCCCCCTTCCAGCCCCCAGTGCACACAGGGAAACTGTCACACAGGTTGAGTGCTGTCCCGCCCCCTGCTCTGCAGGGACAGGGTGCATTGGGCCTCTCTGATCACTAGCACCTGCTATCGCGGTAATCCCCGGTACAGAATCGGTCTTGGATTATTCCATTTTGTGGGGTGCAGCACCAAGGCAAGCCAACGCTTATCAGCTCACACTGAGTTCCAAGGGGGAGCTTCCATTGAAGTCAGTGGCATAGGATGGGGCTCTATGCAAGTGTGGGTGCAAGCACTCAAAGGGCAACGTGCAAATTGTAATGCAAATGGGAAAAATAACCCCAACTATACATACAATATGATGGGGGGTAGTTTAGCTACAACTACTCAGGAAAAAGATCTGGGAGTCATCGTGGATAGTTCTCGGAAGATGTCCGTGCAGTGTGCAGCGGCAGTCAAAAAAGCAAACAGCATGTTAGGAATCATTCAGAAAGGGATAGAGAATAAGACGGAGAATATCTTATTGCCCTTCTACAAATCCATGGTGCGCCCACATCTTGAATACTGCATACAAACATGGTCCCCTCATCTCAAAAAAGATCTGCTGGCATTAGAAAAGGGGCACTAAAATGATTAGGGGATTGGAACGGGTCCCATATGAGGAGAGATTAAAGAGGCTAGGACTTTTTAGCTTGGAAAAGAGGAGACTAAGGGTGGGATATAATAGAGGTATATAAAATTCACTTTCTCCACACCACACATAAGGAAAAGTTATTTGTTCCCATAACAAATGTTTGAACAAATTTGTTCCCCAGGGGTCACCAAATGAAATTAGTGGGCAGCAGGTTTAAAACAAATAAAAGGAAGTTCTTCTTCACACAGCACACAGTTAATCTGTGGAACTCCTTGCCTGAGGAGGCTGTGAAGGCTAGGACTATAACAGGGTTTAAAAGAGAACTGGATAAATTCACGGAGCCTAAGTCCATTAATGGCTGTTAGCCAGGCTGGGTAAGGAATGGTGTCCCTAGCCTCTGTTTGTCAGAGGGGGGTGATGGATGGCAGGAGAGAGATCACTTGATCTTTACCTGTTACATTCACTCACTCCAGGGCACCTGGCATTGGCCACTGTCGGTAGACAGGATACTTGGTCTGACCCAGTACGGCCGTTCTTATGCAACATTCCCAGAGACTCACAAGTCTGCCCTTGCTATGCACGCAGTGTGAGAAAACACATGACCACTAGCCTTGCTGCAGGAAGGGCCCAGTCTGCTGTTACATGCCAGACGGTTCCCTGCAGCAGAGCTGGGTCCACGGCACAGCTGTGCACAAACTCATTTCTGATCCAGCCTTAGTCTAGAGCAGGGGTAGGCAACCTATGGCCCGTGTGCCGAAGGCGGCACGCGAGCTGATTTTCAGTGGCACTCACACTGCCCGGGTCCTGGCCACCAATCTGGGGAGCTCTGCATTTTAATTTTAATTTAATTTTAAATGAAGCTTCTTAAACATTATATTTACTTTACATACAACAATAGTTTAGTCCTATATTATAGACTTCTAGAAAGAAACCTTCTAAAAACGTTAACATGCATCACTGGCACGCGAAACCTTAAATTACAGTGAATAAATGTTGACTCGGCACACCACTTCCGAAAGGTTGCCGACCCCTCGTCTAGGGTGTGATTCACAGATTCTGCCCAGGCCATCACTCATGCCCTCTGCACAGGCCTGGCCTCCACTATCTGCCACCCCCACAACACAAAATCCCACATGGGACAACTCTACTCTGACCCGAGTGACTCCACGTGGTCCCAGCAGCGCAACACCAGGGAGGGATCAGAACCAGATGTCAACCACCCTTGGGTCACCACCTCTGTTCTGAAGGGATGGTATCTACAGGCCTGCAATCCATGCTGCAGAGGGTCTTCCCCAGTGGAGCACGACCCCAACCCTGCCAAGGGTGTCTCCAGCAGATTCCAGCTGTGTCTGAAAGGGGGTCACCACACAGGGGCTGTGAGCGCAGGGCGGGGCTAAGAATCTCTGGCATAGAGCATTAGTAGCTGACTGCAGCCACGGCAGTAGCCTCTCTAACCCTCCCCACCAATGACAGCTGCGGAAGGGGTGGGGCAGACTGCTCAGTTATCTGGCTGGATGAATGGACCATAAGGTGGATAGAAAGCTGGTTAGGTTGTCGGGCTCAACAGGTCGTGATCAATAGCTCCATGTCTAGTTGGCAGCCGGTATCAAGCGGAGGCCCCAAGGGCCGGTCCTGGGGCTGTATTTATTCAATATCTTCATTAATGATCTGGAGGATGGCGTGGACTGCACCCTCAGCAAGTCTGCAGATGACACTAAACTGGTAGGAGCGGTAGATTTTCTGGAGGGTAGAGATAGGATAGAGGGACCTAGACAAATTAGAGGATTGGGCCAAAAGAAATCGGATGAGATTCAACAAGGACAAGTGCAGAGTCCTGCACTTAGGATGGAAGAATCCCATGCACTGCTACAGACTAGGGACTGAATGGCTAGGCAGCAGTTCTGCAGAAAAGGACCTAGAGGTTACAGTGGATGAGAAGCTGGATATGAGTCAACAGTGTGCCCTCGTTGTGAAGAAGGATAACGGCATTTTGGGCTGTATAAGTAGGGGCATTGCCAGCAGATCGAGGGATGTGATCATTCCCCTCTATTCGACATTGGTGAAGCCTCATCTGGAGTACTGTGTCCAGTTTTGGGCCTCACACTAGAAGAAGGATGTGGAAAAATTGGAAAAAATCTAGGGAAGAGCAACAAAAATGATTGGGGGCTGGAGCACATGACTTATGAGGAGAGGCTGAGAGAACTGGGATTGTTTAGTCTACAGAAGAGAAGAATGAGGGGGGATTTGATAGCTGCTTTCAACTACCTGAAAGGGGGTTCCAAAGAGGATGGATCTAGACTGTTCTCAGTGGTACCAGATGACAGAACAAGGAGTGATGGTCTCAAGTTGCAGTGGGGGAGGTTCAGGTTGGATATTAGGAAAAACTTTTTCCCTAGGTGGGTGGTGAAACACTGGAATGGGTTACCTAGGGAGGTGGTGGAATCTCCATCCTTAGAGGTTTTTAAGGTTGGGTTTGACAAAGCCCTGGCTGGGATGATTTAGTTGGGGTTGGTCCTGCTTTGAGCCGGGGGTTGGACTAGACACCTCCTGAGGTCCCTTCCAACCCTGATCTTCCAGGATTCATCACTCTTACTCATACTGGAGCAGCACCCAGAAACCCCAGTAGTCCTAGGTGCTGTACTACACTTACAGCCTCTGCCCCATGGAGCTGACCATTCTGCTTAAATTTGCCCAAATGCAAAGCTCTGGGAAGTGGTTAGGAGCAAAGTGCCACCTTCATTCTCTCAGGGCTGTTCGAATCTTTCCCAAGGCTGCTCCGTCTTCAGGCTGAAAAATCCTGTTGATCAGTTAAGAGTCTTTTAGCTTGGAAGGGGACGGAAAAGCAAGATTGTCAGAGTAGGTAATAGGAGAATGTTTGCCATCCTTATCTGCGAGAGCTTCCAAAAAGAAAGACCGCTCTTGCAAAGACAGTACTTCTGAACTGTTTATACCAAAAACCCGCCAAGCACAGTTTTGAAGGGCAAAAAACAACAAAACTTCTTCAAAGTCATAGTCCAGAGACTGAAAAGCCAGCAGGACAGAGCCGGAGTAAAACAGCTGAGTGCTAGCTCACGGAGAGCAGAAAACAGGTTAGGCCAGCTTCCAAAATTAAACTGGTGGGGCCATTACTGGGTAGCTTCTGTGTCACTGTCTAAAGGAGGTGACATTTGCAATGTCTGAGACTTCTCTTGTCAAGCTACATTGGCCTGCTACCCTATCTTCCCGTTTACACAGATCACTAGTTCCATCCTCTCGGAAAGAGGGCCACACTGAGTTAAGGTTTTTTACTCTTTCCACCCCAAAGTCCAAGATATCACTTGAACTCACAACCCCGTGCTTAGCACCAGAGCTAACAAGAGAGTTATATGAATGTGTGTGTGTCGGAGGGGTGGGGTGGGGTGAAAATCACACTGTTTACTTTGCATCTCATGAAATCATTTATAATTGTGTGGAGCAACTGTGAAATTCATCTTGTGTAGTCACTTACACCTGTGCAAGTTAGGTTTTTGCTACCAAATCAGGGTGGTTTTAGATGGTGGGGGAATCAGATGCTTATTGTCAATAAGCTCAGGATCTATCCCGCTCAGCAGCGGTCTTTTCCCCACACTGCAGTCCTCTCTGCTCAAAGGAGCTTTTTAAAACTTAACTCTTGGCCCCGTTCCCCCATGCCTTGCAGCCTATGGAATGCTTATCCCGTGAATAAGGCTTTGCTGTATCACACTTACATAGACTAAAAAAGAAGACCCACATCTGAGGATGCCGTGGAAACAGCTTGATGGTTTTCATAATTGTCCATGTGATATTCAGTCACAGATGGCTTCATATTTTCCTGACCAAGAGACAAAACAGAGCTGTTATTGACTGGCTCTCTCGTGCAGGGAATCTCAAATGTCATCTGTTTACCTCCCGGGATGTTTCTCTCTCTTTTAAACACTAATGATCTTTGAGTCCTTGTAAATGTTGACTCTTTAAAAATCCATATTGTGCATGTAATTAAGCTGTTTTCTCATCACTGCAGGACTCTAGCCACAGTAGGGCTATGTCTACACCAGGGGTGGGCAAACAACGGCCCGGCCCACAGGACTGTCCTGCTGGCCCCTGAGCTCCCAGCTGGGAAGGCCAGCCCCTCCCCCTCCTTTACTGTCCCCACCCCCCTCGAGCGCTGGGTGTGGGGGGTGCGGCTGCACACTCCCGTAGAATAGCACGGCAGCGTGTCTGTTCTGAGTGGCGTGGTAAGGGGGCCAGGGCAGGGCCGGCTCTAACTTTTTTGCCTCCTCAACCAAAAAGGTGGTGGGGGGGCTGCAGGAACGAAGTGGGGAGGGAGCGGGGCAGCCACAGAAGCAAAGCAGGGGACGTGGGGGGAGCCAGAATTCTGCCCCTCATGGAGTGCCACCCCAGGCTCCTGCTTGTTATGTTGGTGCCTGGAACCAGTCTTGGGCCAGAGGGTTGGATAAAGGTCTCAGGGGGCGGTTTGATAGGTGTGGGAGTCCCGGGGGGCCTGTCAGAAGGGGGCAGTCAGGCGATGGGGGGATTGGATTGGGGTGGGGTCCTGGGGAGGCAGTTAGGGGCCAAGGAGTAGGGAGGGTTGGATGGGTTGTGGGTTCTGAAGGGGGGCAGTTAGGGGGCAGGAAGTGTGGCGGGGGGCACATAGGGGCCAGGCTGTTTGGGGAGGCGCAACCTTCCTTACCCAGCTCTCTGTACAGTTTTGCAACCCCAATGTGGCCCTCGGGCCAAAAAGTTTGCCCACCCCCGGTCTACACTCTGCACTTTTTAGCGAGACAGCTGCGCCACTAGAAGGTGTGCAGTGTAGCCACTCTGTCAGCAGGAGAGCTCCCCCGCCCCCAGCTCTCATAGAGAGGAACTGATGGCCGGGGTGAAATCCTGGCCCATTGAAATCAAAGGGTGTTTTGCCACTAATCGCAATGGAGCCAGGATTTAATCTCCGATTCAGATCGCAGTCACTCCACACTACATGAAGCCTGACAGCAATGAAGTACTCACAATCTGGCCCCACAGCCATGTTACCTGGGAGCTCGGCTTTTTGACTGTGCAGTTCTTCATGTATTCAGTCCCAAAGGAAGGTTGGGATTTCACTCTAAAGCTTGATTGCACTGGTAACACAATTCAACTGGACTGTGCGGGGAACAGGCCCAGCCTGAGCAAAGCACTCGAACGGGGTCTATTGCGTGCACACGCTTCAATCCATCCCTCTTCACCCTCTGTTGAAGCCAATGGGATTTTTTGCAGGACCAAGCCCAGAGACACACACTTTGCTACCTGATTGAACCATCTGATGCTAACATTTCACTCCATCCTGAGCTTCCGCTGCTCATATTACTGAAGGATGTTTCCCGAACCCCTTTTTCTTGATAGGCAGCCTCTGTATTAAAACACTGCACTCCATGGCAGACAGAACCCCAGGCAGGATTACAAGTCACACACAGTCAGATTGTTCCACAAGAATGTCATAGCTGTGATTACACCAACTGCAGGCAGGCCGGGGGTCTACAGAAGAAAGATCTGGGGAGCTGCAGGTTCTTGGGTCTTAATTGTGATTTAGCCACAGCTTCACTGTGTGTTTGGAATGACATTTTGATCTCCTTGTACTCCAGTTCACCCAGCTGCACAACGGCTATACAGCATGCTTCACTACAGAGCAGGTAGGACATGTCAACTCCAATTAGTCTAACGGTAACCCATGCACAATTTTTAGAGAGACAGATTAAAGTTAAATTCACATAATGAATGTGGGGCGATACTGCTCCCACTGACTTCATTAGGAGCAGGTTACTCCCACCCCCATGAAACGCGCTTCGGTGTAATAGGTCTTTCTCATGAAAAGGCTTCGAGATGTTACATATAACCGAGAGTGGAAAACCAAAGGGTCAGTCTTACAGGAAGGAACAATTCATAATCAAAAACAAGTGGAAAGAAACCAAGCGACGGCCAACTATTTTGTTTGTTTGTTTTAAATGTAAAAGTGAATCCAGTTCGTCACAGTATTGAAACCAACTGGTCTTTTTGCAAACTGAAAATGCTAAACATATTTATACTAGGTTCCATTGCTATGGAAGTGTTTAGTCTTAGAAAAGCACCTGCTGTTTTTACTGTTTTACCTAGCACACCATACATGTCAAATATTATGTTTAACCAATCAGCCAACCGCACACACAGATCGCTAAGTAAAACCAACAAATTAGAACTTAGCTGAAATACAAACACATCATCCCACTGGGGGCTCACATTACCCAAACACACACATACAAGTAGAATTGAAAAAACCCAACCGTCATTACTGTTGGTCTGCTTTTAAAACAGGGACTAGTGGAGGTAGATTGTTTATAAAACAAAAACCAAACAAAAAACCCCAGCAGAAGATACCACCCAGTTCCAGAGGTTGCTTTCTACGACAACGAACCACACTTCAGACTATTTTTGCTACAGCAAAATCTGTCTTCAGTAATCCAGCCCTACCAGCACCTCAGTACGAACAAGTTTTGTTTAAAACATGTTTAATTTGATTCAGTTTAGTTCCATCTACCCAGTCTAAAGAGCTGCGTTATTCTGTCATTACAAATCCAGCTCCCACTGATCTCAATCTGCTTTAAAGACCACTAGGAAAACCAAATATATTCTAAATATCGAGCTTGATGAAGAACAAAATTCCTGAAATTGTATTAAAAACATGTGGATCCCATTGGGTTTATCCTAAACCTCATGCTTTGCCTTAAGAGACCCTTTGGATCCCAGTGGCAAGTCTATACTTTGAAAAATCACGTCCTAGTTCAGTTAAACTCATGACACCGAGAACTGTTCTTAGCCTCAAACCCAGTTAGTTAGCAAAATCAGCCCAGACCCACTCTGACACAGGGAGTGACTGCAAGACTCTAGACGAGAAAGGACGTTCAGGAAGGGGCACCCAAATCCTTCAAGGGGATTTTTTAATAATGACATTATTGCTTTATCCTACAAGCACCCTCGGAAGCAGACAAACTGAGAGAAGGAAATAAATCCTCCCGGAGCACGGACAATTCTCTTGTATTTACTCGCCAGATCATTCCAGGCAGCGACCAACATACACATGGGTCCATGCGGAGACAAAGCCGAGTCCCTTCGGAGAGCACACTCCACCCGCCACCGCACTGGACAGGGCTGGACAGGACAAGCGAATTTGGCTGTGCATTCTAGGTGCCATTTTATCTTTGTCACAAACACCCAGCTCAGGTGGTTCCCCTCCCCTGGTAAAATGTTAACAAGGGTGGGGGAGGAAAAGGGAAGATTCCTGCAAATGGCCTTCAGGGTTCATCCAAAGGTGCCCACTAGCATCCCCCAACAGCTGACTGGAAACAACCGCAGCAGCTAGACAAGACCCAGTGTTCTGGGCCCACCATACCCCCGGCCGGCGAGCTGCCTCACAAAGGGGAAGGGCGGGGGGGGTCGAGTCCTGTGACCCCCCCCACCCCAGGCTGGCGGGGAGGGTGCAGGAATGAAGGGAACGTGCCAGGAGAATGGAAGGAAGGAAATGCAGGATCCGGCCTCCCTCTCCCGCACCACGCCGGCTCCCAACGCGGTCCCTCGCCCCCCAGGCAGTACCTGGTGGAGCCTGGCGAGCGAGGGGCCGCCTGGCAGAGCGTCCCCGCAACACGCCGCTGGGCTAAGAGCTGCGGCCGGGCGCGTTTCACGGGGGAGCGGCGCGCTCCACCCCACTGCGAGCCAGATCAGATCCCCGCACACCGTCACAGCTGGCCGGTCTGCACGCTGCGGAGAGAGCCGGAGACCACAGAGGGACCTCGCCCTCCAGCCCGGCGGGCTACGAATACAGCCCCCGGCCCCTCCCCAGCATTTCCCATGGGTCACTCAGCGCTCTCCTAGCCTCGCATTTATGCACCCCCAGTCGCCCCATGCACGGAACTCCACTCCCCTGCACTCCCCATACACGGAGCACTCCCGCATCCCCCGCACCCCAATGCACGGAACCCCACTCCCGCATCCCCCGCACCCCAATGCACGGAACCCCACTCCCGCATCCCCCGCACCCCAATGCACGGAACCCCAGTCCCGCATCCCCCGCACCCCAATACACGGAACCCACCCCCACATCCCCATGCACGGAACTCCACACCCCTCCCCCGCACTCCCCATACAGGGAGCTCCACCCCCCACTCCCGCACCTAGGGTGACCAGACAGCAAATATAAAAAATCGGGACAGAGGGTGGGAGGTAATAGGCACGTACGTAAGAAAACCCCCCAAATATCTGGCCTGTCCCTATAAAATCAGGACATCTGGTCACCTACCCGCACCCCCCCCACACTCCGCACGGAACTTCACTTTCCCACACCCCTGTTAAGAAAATGATTGTTAGGAAAATGTATCTTAGAATGTTGTAGTATGATTTTAAAATAACCTTAGACTTATAATCTCACTCCCTGTATATGTACTATTGACCCCTAGTTTAACATGCATTTTAAACTTGCATTCACCCTGCCACAGATGTGCAGGCATCAGTGTCTAAGTACCTGTAAGTGTTTTGAACCTCCTGTTTACCAGACATGTAAATGAAATAGATTAAGACCAACAATGGATGTAATAGCCATTAAGTGTTCCCACCTGTGTAAGTGGATTGAAAGTCCCCCTCCCTTATCAACACAGGGGTATAAAATATCCTCACACACGTATTGAGGTGGGCCAGTTGTTTGGGTGATAACCCCTCTGACTCCTTATTGCTTGCAATAAATCTTGTTTTTCCAGAAGTCTACTGAGTTATGCCTGTCCTTTGAGGTGTATTGGACTGAACTCCAAAGGAAATAAGCAGTTTTTGCAACATCCCCATGCACGGAGCTCCCCTCCCCCACTCCCGTACCCCCCCAGTCCCCCATGCACTGACCTCCCCACCCCCACGCACGGAGCTCCAACTCCCTCCTGCCCCCGCGCACCTTGGAGCGGGCAGAGGTCGGTGCGCGCCGCGTCCCGGCGCAGCGCTCGCGCCACCAGGCAGACGGTGCGGTCCCCGCGCACCGCGGGCTCGGCGGGCAGGACGAGCTCCAGGCGCACGAGGCGGCTGCAGCGCACGTTGAGCGCGCCAGGAACGGGCGGCAGCGGAGCCCGCCATGGCGCGCGCCAAGACAATGAATGGAGCGCGGGGCCCGCCCGTGCGCGCCGCGTCACCGCCGCCTCCATTCACAAAACCCGGCCCGCGCTACGTCACCGCCCGTCTCCAT